>BDJD01000833.1:1022998-1051228 GCA_002564525.1 Rosa multiflora | reverse complement strand
GCATTCAGTATATACTTGTTTTAAGGGAAAGATGTTCCAGGTATTTGTATTGATGACTGAACGTTCACGCATGTATAATTATGGGATTATATATATCGATTTTTATTGTTGTTAAGAATCAGGGGCGTGACATGAACATAGGAAACTGGATGCTCTACATCAATCCCCAGTGACATGTAATAGTCATCAAACGTTTTCGATGTAAACTCCCCAGCATTATCAAGTCAAATTGACTTAATGGGATGGTCGGGGTAGTGACCCCGTAGAAAGGATAATCTGGGCGAGAAGTTTAGCATAAGCAGCATTCCGAGTGGACAATAGCGCGACATGTGACCAGCGTGTTGACGCATCAACCAATACCATAAAGTATTTAAAAGGTCCGTATGATGGTTGAATTGGTCCACAGATATCCCCTTGGATTCTCTGTAAGAATGGAATGAGTATTTTGAGATCCTTTGGGTAGGACGGTCTCGGTCCTAATTTCCCGAATGAACAAGCTTTGCAAAATGAGCGAGGGGTTTTAGAAGCAACCAATGAGGATTTTTGTTGGGCATGCACGTCTGTAGCGCGATTAAAGGCAAAATGTGTGACTACATCTCCCACCATGGCAGTGTAGCCATGGGAATTGTTGTTTATGGTGTCATGGCCATTGGGAGGAACAACCATGGCATCATGCTCATGGTTGGCGCCATTGATGGCGTCATCACATGGGACTTGGACGGCCTGACGGCTGCAGCGCCAGATGCTGCAATTGTTGCGGTTTGCTAAGTCCAGGAATCAATTTCAGATTCTTGCTTCTTCTCACTCTGAAGAATGGATGTCCGTGTGAAGTCCTTAGTATATGGAACATCATATCACGACCAGGGTGTCATAGTCGGTCATGCCAAAGCTAGTATGTGTCAGAATCCAAAAGATCTTTTCTTATGACATTTTGGATTCAATTGGTCGAATTGTAGTGATATAAAGTCAACTAGATTGACACATAAGCTTCTCTAAGATGCGCTTTCGTCCGCAATCATTAGAGGTAATGCAAAGGAACTCTTTTCCTTTCTCAGTATGCTTTTCCGCATGGAATCCGTTGGCTCTTATATCTTTATAGCTCAATAAGGTTCGATTTGCCTTAGGAGCGTAGAGAGCTTCAGTGACTTTAATCAAGGTGCCATTTGGCAATAGGAATTGGGTCATTCCATGTCCTTGAACTAAACTTGATGGCCAAGCCATCGTAGTCACAGAGGAATATGTAGGCAACATCTCTAAGAATAATTACCTATGTCGTAGAATGGTGTGCGTAGTCGCACTATCCGCAAGACATTGTAGTTCATCCATTCCTTGAAAAGTGGCCTGAAATTTTGACCGGAAAAAGTGGCCCGAAAAGTGGCCAGAAAAAGGTTGACCGGTGGTGTTGACCTATCTGCTGATGTGGCAGTCTGATGCTAACGTGGCAGGCTGACTGGGTGCTGACTGGATGCTGACGTGGCTGGGCTTCTGGGCCTAGGGCTGCTCTACTTCTGGGCCTAGGGATGAACTGTTTCTGCTTCTAGGCCTAGGGCTTCTGGGCTGCGTCTGCTAGGCTGGGTTGACTGAAGCAGTTGAGGATGCAGGCGGTAGTTCGGTGGTGCAGTATCTTAAGGTGACCGGTTCCGGTGGTGAATTTTCTGGTTCCCGAAATCTAGGGACAAGGCTCTTCTGGTGGTGGAGTATGGTTGCATGAGGCGCTGAGGAAACCTTCGAACTGGGCAGAGAGATTTGCGTCACTTCTGGGGGCCGGTTTGGTGTTTTTCCGGTCGATTCTGGTGGTGGCTCGGCCGGTTCTGGACTCCTGGAGTTGAGGGCTTCAAGGTGGGCGGCGGTGGTTTATGGGATTTGAAGGCTACGAATTTAGGGTCTCAGGGTTAGGGCTTCGTGCTGATAACGTGTTTTAGGGAATCAGAAATTGAGAGAAAATCGTTGTGTATTCTCATTGATAATAGGGGTCTCTTTATATAGAGAATTACAATACACACACTCTGAATCATAAAAGGAAATGTAATCTCTAGATTCTTCTAATTAAACCCTATTACCACTAGGTCAAGTAACCTAGAGTTTGGGCAATTGGGCAAAACACAAATTACGGTTTTACTTGAACAATAAGAAATTTATTTTATTTTGATGTTCGATTTTAACTTCATATTTTACAATCCATAATTATTTGTAGTAATATTGTTAACGGGGATTATGGCGGGTATGGGGACCTAATCCCCAATAGGGACGGGGACAGGGAATCCCCAGTATCATATTACGGGGATTGGGGATTGAGGAGGGTAAGGGGATGGAGAATGAGGTCGGGTATGAGGATGAGCATACCCTACCCTACCCATTGCCATCCCTACCCCTGATTTTGCAAGCTTCAATCATGTATGTAACAAAATACATGCACTGTGTCGATCACAAAGGTGAGACTGTGTGCTTTGCTTAAAGGGGACTCATTATGAATTGCAATTTATGCAAAGGTTAGGGCAATACTAATAAAACTATGATATTTTTAATGAATCTTACCTGACCTTTTTTTTTTTAAAAAAAATCTTACCTGACATGATAAGAGTAGAACCAATTTCATATGCTCAAATTATAGATAAAGATATTAGTTAAAGAATGACAATATAAAGGAACAACAATTGACAAATTTACCTTTATTTGAGCATTTAAATTTAAGTATGGCATATTTAGAAAAAATATCAATTTGTGTAATTGATAATTTCATATAGGCTCAATAGGAGCTCTAGATAAATTCATAACTTCGTGGAAGTTAGAATATGTTGCAACATTGTGAACATGATTCGAATTCAATTTCTTAGTCTTGTCATAGCACTCATTGAGGCAATAATTCACTTTGACGGTAAATGAATGAGTATAAATGAACTTTAGACTTTTTGATTCCATGACCAAGCTTTAAGCTTTTTCATTTATTCATGGACTTGCCTTTGGCAATATAAATACATTAAGCATTCGGTTAAGCAATATGCTTATGATGACACATAGGATTTGGGGATTGTTTTTAGCAATTTGCCTATAAGATCTTCATATTAACCAAGACAACATACCATAAGCCTCTCCTCAATATAACACATATATGTAATACTGTACTTATAGAACAGTTGTCGCTTGGAGAAGAATAATAATCTCATGTCTCTATAAAGAGACTTGTGTCATAGTGATTTCAATTCACTTCAGTACACCCTTTTGTAATTTTTAGGGTTGATAAAGTCCAAGTATATCATCACGTTTACGATATTCTATTTCATTGGAATTGTCTCTTTCCAATTGGCCAATATTATGATTTGTCGACATAGCGAAACGTGGTATAGTATACAACCCTTGATGATTTTCAATAGCGCTACTATAGATGAGATATCATCAAATTTCGATCTCACACATTCATATATGCATGCATTAGCTATAATAAGCTTTGTTGATATCAAGTACTCATTCCTCTTTAAGGGAATGTATTGTCTCTCTTGGACAAATTAATTAGAGAATGTGGATCTTTATATAACCTCATGAAGAGCATTATAGGGCTTATATAATCTTCCCTTATAGGGAGCTTGAAATATTGGACTTGGTGAATATAATGAACATTAATTCATGCCGTTACAATAGTGTTTCCTCCCCCTAACGGCAGGAAGACTATCTAGTTTGACCATTCGCAAAATGTGCGATAAAAAATATTGGATATATGATATCCATTTGGGGGTGGCGAGCCCAAACCAAATTTTAGGTCAAAAACTTGTAGTTAATGAGTGTCACTTTTTCAATTTCTCATCATTGATTGAGATTGAGACTTTTTCTTAAAATAAAAATAAGACATGGTGAATAAGAATCACACTTCAATTCATGTCATTTTTCATAAACGATATTGCTCCCCCTAATGGTGGGAGGATTGTCTTATTAAAGTGATAACTCACAAATATGCGATAAATTATAATTTTCTTGTTAGGAAGGCTTGCAATTATTGTTGTATTATACAAAAATGTGAAATATGATATGAGCCTACATGACATAGTAGATAAAATAAAGACACATTAGTCACGCCAAAATATATTTATTTGGCTCAATGAAAACTTTTAGTTCATGATATAGTATACAATAGTATACTTATAGTTGATTAATACAACTTAATGTAGGTGAAACTTTCACCACCAAATATATGCACTGGTATTCCACATAAGCCGGTAACATAATACGAGCTCAGTCTGGAGCCATCAATCATGAAATGATTGTTACCTTAACTTTCTGAAGCATCAATTGTGAAAAATTATCAACAATTGCAATGGATCATGTCCATAATTGCATTATATGCACGACAGATGTGTTTGTCATTATGTTTATCATGAACATTCATAGTTCAAATTGAATTTATTGATGAACACGTGGTTCATATTATTGTTTGACACTGAAAAATGTCAAAATGATATACTCAAATTTTGAGTTTGGGACAATGGTCCATATGGGTATAAACGTGTACTCCAATAAATAATAGATTGAGGGATCATAGCCCTCATACTCAAAACATTTTGTTTGAGTTTTCACAATTAGAAGCATGTTCTAAAAGTGGAGTGAACAAAGGTTCACATGTAGTCGTAAAGAGAAGGGCAAAGGTCTTGACATAATTGGAGATCAAGAAACAAGAAGTTTCGATTTATTTAATTGTATAACAATCAGTGGAGGAATTTTAAGTTCTCATGAAATTGAATCAAGAAACATGTAGTTTCGATCTCATTATAAATTGACAATTTGATATCAAATTATTAGATCAAATAATAAGAGGAAATCAAATTGAAGTCATCAAACTCATAAAAATACATACCTCGACTTTGTTGGAAACATAATTGATATTATTGATATCAATTCGTGAGTAGCATATGCCAAAATAGAGAGATATTCATATAAAGTCAATAATTGATACATGCATTAATATAACATTATAACAAAATAAACATAAATTTGTTGTAGTCTAGTTGGTTAGGATATTTGGTTCTAATCCAAAAAGACCTGGGTTCAAGTCCCAGCATGCCTAAATATAGGCTTAGAATTAATCGGTGCTAAGAACACCGCGCTGATCATGTCATCAACATGTTATCCATTATCTACAAAAAAAAAAAAAAATCAGAGACATTGACCTTGCTATCTTTACTGACAGATTCTCCAAATAATTTTAGTTGGCTTTACTGACAGATTCTCCAAATAATTTTAGTTGGCTTTACTGACAGATTCTCCAAATAATTTTAGTTGGCTTTACTGACAGATTCTCCAAATAATTTTAGTTGGCTTTACTGACAGATTCTCCAAATAATTTTAGTTGGCTTTACTGACAGATTCTCCAAATAATTTTAGTTGGCTTTACTGACAGATTCTCCAAATAATTTTAGTTGGCTTTACTGACAGATTCTCCAAATAATTTTAGTTGGCTTTACTGACAGATTCTCCAAATAATTTTAGTTGGCTTTACTGACAGATTCTCCAAATAATTTTAGTTGGCTTTACTGACAGATTCTCCAAATAATTTTAGTTGGCTTTACTGACAGATTCTCCAAATAATTTTAGTTGGCTTTACTGACAGATTCTCCAAATAATTTTAGTTGGCTTTACTGACAGATTCTCCAAATAATTTTAGTTGGCTTTACTGACAGATTCTCCAAATAATTTTAGTTGGCTTTACTGACAGATTCTCCAAATAATTTTAGTTGGGAGGTAATCCGATGCATAGTGGAATTGAAATCAGTGATAGAGTCGAAGTTCTGAAGGCACAAATGATGGAGTTTTCTGGTGAGCAAATCGATTAGCCATTGCTTGCTAAAACTCAAGCGGATCTTTCACAATAAGGTACTCATCTTTTAGGCTCTTGTCAAGATGATGACAAAAGAAAATCATAGCCTTGGTGTGATCTTGCATATATGACTTATTGTCAACTTTGATGGCATCTCTAAGGTTATTAGCCACAGGTGAATTTTGGCATCTAGAACCCAGCTCAAATAGTTATTGCCAGAAATTTCAAGAGGATCAAAGTCCAACTTTGTCAAATGCGTCATCTTTCTACAAAGAGAAAAGAAGAGATATATCAGGATCCATAATTATTAGAACTATATGTTTTATGAACAATGATAGAAAATTCATATACAAAACAGAGGTTTCGAAGTGTTCATAAATATGAACAATAGATCCCATAAGGAAAACACGAGAAAAATATTTGTGTGATGTCTGTAGAGCCATAGGTCTAAGACTACTCGGTCAGCGGACTTGAGTCTTGACTATTGGAACATGTAGTTCTCAATGTAGCATATGAAATATAAACTTTCAACAATTATACATCAAATATCTAAAAATTACATGATCACATAAAAATAATTGATGTTCATCTTGGAGAGAAAGAAGAAAAACTCATAGATCAGTAGCTTTGGTCATAAGCAACTATGTTGCACCATAATCTTGCAGATCATCATGGAGTTCAAAGAAGAAGAAAAAGAAAAATAAGAGCAAATGCATGCTGATAACGTGCTATAAACTAGAGAATAAGAGAGAGATAGAATAGAGAAACAGAATATATGAGGAGATATAAATGTTTATTTTATTCTCATTAAACCCCTTTATATAGAAGTAATGTTTACATCATAAGAACATAACTAATAAATATTTACAGTGGACATCCACATTTATATAATATTTAAAACAAGGATGAAATTCTTTAAATTTATAGCTGTAACTTGTAATGGATGCACTCAATTTGATTTTTTTTTTTAAATAAGAGCTAGTGCCGCTGTTCTCAAACTTTGATTAATGAAACAGAATACATGAGAGAAATATAGAGTCTAAACCCTAAATTACAATAAACAACAAGAGAACAACCTGAAATAATAACAGGAGTCTCCAACAAATTTATGTCTTCTAACATGCACTATTTAGCCGAGTGCACAACTGGCTACTCTATTTGCTTTAGTAAAGCGGTGACATAACAAAAAGATTACTCTATCACGAAGATGCATCATTTCAAGTCGCACTCAATTTAATTATATAGAATTATAGATTGAATTGGCATGACCTATTTTAACACCTCTAATTAATAAGATGAGATTCTGAAACGAAAAAGCTGTTCATCACTATTTTCAGTTTTTCACTAGTGAAAATGGAAAAACTTCTGCATGGCACAAAAATTGAATGCGTAACATATGAATGTCATGCATCCAAACTACCTAGAGAGAAGCTCCAAAATGACAAGTTTCTGTAGCTCGATGGACCTCTGTTCCTTTTTAGGTTTTTACAATTTTGTATTTATTTTTATTTTTTATAATTTCATCGCTCGTGGTAGTGTTTTAACTGAGAATCCTTTGGTAAGAATATTTGCAATTAGATATACAAGAGTACGAGACCATATTGAAGAATCAAGCTAGCTAGTCACCTCTTGGAGTGGTCTTTGATATAAAGTGCAAGTCGGTCGAAAGACAGGACGTGAACTTAAGGACACTAACTCGTACGATGTGTCTTAATAGAGATTTGTGGTACAACTCATTTTTTATTTTTCTATTTATGAATGGAGCAGTACAAAAAGAGAAATAAAACAACACCTGTGATACTAGAACTAAATATTCATTTACGAGAATCACTAGCAATGAAAGGTTCAATCCGATAACTACTATCTTTACTCACAAGTCTCATGACAATAGACATAGTAGTTGTATGAGTGCACGACGCTGATCTTCTTCAATGTACAGATCCTATTTCACCCACACAGGGCGGAGCCAGAGATTATAAATGGGGGAGGGGGTTGTTGAGGTATAATAGAATCAAATATGAAAAATAAACTCAATGACGAAACATAGTCTATACTTTATAATATAATAAAGTTTTTAAATTGTATTATTCATCAAAATGGGACTCATCGCTCTTGCATATCTCAAAAGTCATTAATAATCAAGTCTATACTAAAGTTTTCAATGATTTCATTTTCAATTTACATAATCATAGAGTCAGTAAGAAAATCGGCCTCCATTCTATTGCGAAGTCTAGTTTTCACTATTTTCATAGTGAGCATGCCTGCTCTATGCCTGTATTGAATTTTGATGTGAATACTGATGGAGGAATCAAACTCAATCTCTTAATGTAGTTGCGGACTCGCAGTTGAAAGTTTTTTAGTTCGTCATAATGGGTTGAATTGATTTCGATAAAAAAAAAAGGGGCTGTGACCACTTACCCAATTTTAGACTAAAAATTGCCCACTTAATCCAGCAAGAGTTTTTTAACCTCATTTACCCAATCTAACAATTTTTGACAAAATTGCCCTCATTCTCTCTCTCTCACTCGACACCCCTCAGCCTCTCACCTCCCAAACTCTCTCTCTCTCTCTCTCTCTCTCTCTCTCTCTCTCTCCACCGTCGCTAGAATTACATCAGAAATCCAACTCCAGACCACCAGCTTCTCGTCTCCTCCCACCTCCCAACACATGTCGACCTAGAACCTCCGCTCCACCGTGTATCGGAATCCCTAGACACGTGATCTCCTCGTGGTTCGATTGCAGTGGCTCTTGATGATCACGGAGCCGAAATCGCCGCCGTTGTCATCCTCGTATTTGAAGTAGTTGAGTGAGGCGGCACCGCCGAAGTCCTTGGGAGGCGTTTGAGGAGCGGAGGGAGGGAGGAGTTGTCGTCGTAGACGAAGGTGGAGTACGGGTCGGGTTCTTGGTCCGTGGAGCTATTGAAATTGCTGTGTCGCTGCTGTTTCTGGTCTTGGTGGGCAACTACAGTGGATTGTGGCATGATAGAATGGGTGCCCCACACACGTGGACTTCGACATATACTTCAAGACATATATATGAACTGTGGAAACTTTGGTATTGATACAAATTCAAAGATCAAACGCTTATATGATCACCGTGGACAACTATAGTGGAGTAGGGGTCGGGTTTCGGCATGATTTCGTGAGAAAGGCTTCTTGGAAATTCACAGATAGTTAGAATTTCGTGAGAAAGGCTTAATGGAAATTCACAGAGAAGAAAACCCAGTGGGCCATTGGTTTGGTAATTTTTGGGGGGCAGTAGACACATTATTGGCCCCCAGTAGACTTCGATATGAGGGACATGGATCACTATAGTGTGGTGTTTTGATAAGTTACATGTTGTTTTCTGTGTATTAAAGTCAAATTATCTGTGAATCCTACAAAAATGTGCATTTTTGGTGGTCTATTGGGAGACAATAATATGATTACTAGGAGCCAATAATATGATTATAAATTGATCAATTGTTCCTGTAGTGTATTCATTTGGTCTTGGGAGTTCATACAATTCACTGGACGGCAATAATATGATTTTTGGGAGGCAATAATATGATTACTGGGGGGCAGTAATATGATTACTGGGGGGCAATAATAGCCGGATTCCGGATTCCAGTCATCTGTCGACGGATTTCGGTTACCGGTTCCCTGAATCCGGTCACCGGTCGCCGGAATCCGGTCACCGTTCGCCGGAGTCCGGTCGCCGGAGACTGCGCCGGCCACTGGTCACCGGAGCACAGCAATGTGGAAGATGGCTAGTTTTCACTATTTTCATAGTGAGCATGCCTGCTCTATGCCTGTATTGAATTTTGATGTGAATACTGATGGAGGAATCAAACTCAATCTCTTAATGTAGTTGCGGACTCGCAGTTGAAAGTTTTTTAGTTCGTCATAATGGGTTGAATTGATTTCGATAAAAAAAAAAAACTAGATACAATTAAACAGCCATTTTGTATAATTGTAGTAGGACTTAATGACTTGAGCCCAACGTTTTTTATATGAAGTGCTACTTTATTCAATATTTTATAACTATTTTTAAATTCTAATTCAACTATATCACAGACATCATTGGTTCCTCCAACATCCCATAACTCAAACAGTTATCGTCTTCATAGCAAGAGGTACATTTTCAACTGCATCAATTCTTGCTGCTAAACTTAACCTAACTAATATTCTGCGGAGAGAGAGGCATCCTATGAAAATCAAATGAGTTCTATTTGTTACAATTTTCCTGTTTCTCAGATACATTCTGCGTGAGGCTAGCTACAACCCTCTATTGCATGACACTGAAAATAGCAATTCTGTGTGACACAACAGGTCAACAGCCTCTCCTGCATTGGGCCAGCCCTTCCAATTAAGAATATCATTTTCAGTATCATTTATTTTCTTTTACAAAATGCTGGTTGAATGACCTCCCCAAATTTTCATACATTCTCCCAGTTACTGGGTTTGAATGGATAAGGGGGGTGGATACCCATTTGATAATGGGCAATAATTGATTTCTAATATTTGGCAAACTCTAGATTAGTCACAATAGTACAGAAGCAACATTTGGTAATAGAATGATGACTAATAAAACTTGAGGGAAAAGCAATCACAAATCCGAATCAGGGAATGATAACTAATGAGGAATGCCATCTGTACAGAGGTGGAATACCTTCCCTAACAATATCTATAACTCATTATCACAAATCCGAATCAGGGAATGATAACTAATGAGGAATGCCATCTGTACAGAGGTGGAATACCTTCCCTAACAATATCTATAACTAATGAGGAATGCCTTGTTCCCAATATTGAATTGATTGAATAAAAGAATGACTACTTCCAGCAAAGTTCGCAGGGAAAAACCAGCCCTGCTTTTCCGTCTGTAATGTTTTATGTTCCATTCAACAATATGACCCAATTTCCATAAAAGCCACATTTTGTTGTAGAGTATGATCATGGTTTCACTAAAATGGCCTTAGAGGCATCAAGATGATTAAGGCGGCAGGTCCCAAGAAGATACTCTGGAAGCTCCTCTGGCGTATTTGCCTGGGAAAAAAAGATTGACAACTAAGCATGAAGGGAAATATTTAGACAAAACAAAATGGGGTATCAATTGTTACGATATGATAAAAGAATTGTTTACCTGTATCAAAAATGCCATCTCAATCACAAGATTGTTTAGGTACCCAAGGACAAGACTAACCACACCCCTTGCGACTGTCGATGATCCAATGTCAATACCAAGCTGAATAAAAATTAGCACATATTACAAAAAGGGCAAATCTCAATATATGCTGGATACCACATTTTTATTATAGGCACTATATAGCAACGCCCTCCCACTGTTCTATTACAGAACTGTCACTCAAAAGCAGAGATGACACATGTACTCTGTCATATTAGAGAACATATGGTAGTATGAAACCTTATACTTTAATATGCAAGTTATGCTTACACAACCGAGCAACATATTTTAAACTGCATTCATTGCTATTAGCCTATTACTGAAAATGTACCTCCACGTAGTTCTTCCCATGGAAGTAATTTATTTCAAGTGCTTGACCAATGATGCATGCCTTCTTTCCCACACTCTGCTTAACAATCCATGAACCCTGGGGACATAATCATCAATTCTCATGACCCAAATCATATCATACTCAGGGATGGAATTTATGATGGAAAAAATATTAATGTAAAAAAAAAAAAAAAAAAAAGAGAATGACAGTGCATCTGTTTCACCAATAAGAAGATGTATTTCAGATTCAAGATCATTATGAGACAGAAAGGGAGAGATAGAGATGATATAAGTTTCATTCATGGATCTAGATACTTAAACAACAACAGTAAAAGTTACAGGCAGGCACACAGCCACACATAGTATAAATTGTTCAGGCAAATGGTGCTTTTATACATTGTAACAAAGATATGTAGCAAAGACCAAGTATGCCATTACCACATTTACTAACCTTAGATATGTATGGTATGAGCTTAAACCTTGAATTTCTATATGCATCATCCCCCTTAACAAAATTCTCTAGCAAGGGTGCATCTTCAACTGGAGAACTCATCATATAGTATAGCGCTAGGCTATATGTGGTTGAACCTGGAACCTGACTTATATAACAGATAGTTCGGTGAAAAATTATACAATACCATACAGAAGACAACATGAAAATTATGACTGGTTTACCTGAATGTTCACAATGAAGAAGAATTCTTTCCCACCCTTTGCTGCATATTTCTGTAGAATAAAAAGCTTGTTTACAGACATGGTTGTACCAGCTTTTCAAAGTTTTCAATCAACTTTATAAGTATTAGGTGGAAAAAAATTGTATTAATAAGAAAATGAATTCTGCAGTTAAAAAATAACCTGAACAATGCTCCCAGGACGACCTCCAAGATCATCTTCACGCTTGTCAGATCTTAGCCAATCTGCAGCAACCATTTGCATCAACATGCCCTTTGCTTTAACCTGAAAACATAAAAGAAACAAAAAGAGAAAAAAGGACCAAAACATAAGCTACAAACTGCCAACTGAAGTATTTCAAGAGAATATGGAAACAGAGAATGTCAATTTGCACTCCTCATAAACTCTGTGAGTGTCTAAGAATAATAATATTGACTTTCAACTGCCACTTGACTTTAAGGGAGTGCAATGAGCTCCAGATTAGAAATTCCTAGTAACTATTATTGCAAATTAATGCTCAGCACACATTATCTTCGTTGCGGCAGATAAGAAGAGGTTCTCGTTCAAAATGTACTAACAAAGAAACAGAGATTGGAAGAACACAGAAACACATAAATCAACACTCCAAAAGCAGGCCATCCTAAATCGGCATCCAATGGACATGCAAGCTTAAAGCTGGACTGCACACAACTGTGCAACCACAATTTTTGGGTCGAATAAACATAGTTGGAACATAAGAAGATGCATTTTTTTTTTTCATTCTAAAACACTCACGGTAGGCAACAATATCACAAACATAGTTCTGTTCAAACCTTCTTACGGTCTTCCAGATAACTTTTGCCACGAATTAGAAAAGTAGAAGGGTCTGTCTCAGTCCAACTGCAAGCCAAAGAACAAGTTGAATCTTTTGGAAGTGTGAACCCATAGTTGCATGACATACTGTCTTCCCTGGTCATCTCTTGTAGGTCCACATAGCCCCTCTTCTGAACTGCAGCACATGATATCCAGCCATCATGAAATCATACAAAAAACCTAGATAAAGGAAAACTACTAGATAGCAAGCCATCCATATCTTAAACTAAACTAGAAATTATCTATAACAACCTGTAAGATCATGCAATCTCTTCACAAAACCAGCAGCAGTTGATAACTTCAGATGACGTGTATCCTGCAATTCCTAGTACATTCAAAGCCGAGTTAAAAACTTTTATGTGCAGAGGTATTGAGCTGAAGTATGGAAAATCAAGTACAGAGGTAAACATGTTGACATATAAGGGCATAAAAGTTCAATCAAGCTAAACTTGATCTAAAATGCATATAAAAACAAGTACATCGAAACGTACATAAGATTGAGCAAACAGATACACGTTGCATGTCTGTGGTGTCTCTTGTCTGTGTGTGCAACTAGCAATTTTTTAGTACAATATCAAGTGTAAATCACATTCTGCAATTACCAAATGGAGCATAAAGCGGAACCATTGCAATCCAAAAGTGACAAATTTAAACCCAAATCATTACCTGTGAATAGATATCAGAGCCAAAATCAGGAGTCCAGTCAGTTTCTGATTGATCATGGTATGGAGGCTCAGGCACATCAAAGAATTCATCAGAAGCATCATTCAAGCTAACAAGACTAGCATGTTCTGAAGGTGATTTATCCACTTCTTCCAATATATTTTCATTAGCGCTCCCATCCCCAGTCAGTGCCAGAGCATCAGCCTCTCCATACCCTTCATTTTGATGCACACCAAAATTTCTCCTTAGCTCTCCAGATGAAAACTCTGAGGATGAATAGTTTCCTACTTTTGTTTTGAATAACTCTCGTAGTGCTGCCAATACAAAAATAGTGTAAATATTAGATTGATTCAACGCACCAAACTACTGTGAAAAAATGACAGAAATGCATACAAAGATCTATCATTCAACAGAAGAATAATACCAGCAACTCTTCCTAGCATTTTGATGGTCATAGATCGGGATGAAGAAGTGTGCAGATAAGATTTCCAGTACTTCCAATCAATTGCAAGCATGTGCTTCACAACTGAATGTTTCCCTTGGTTCACAGGTGATATAACGTATCCTCCACCTGCAAGAAAGTTGTAACTGTCTCAAAATCTTCCCATCAGTAAGTTCCAAATTATTCACTTCCCAGTTCCTGCAGTCTATAAATTAAAATAATATTAAAACAAGCAGTTACACACATTAAATTTAAACTCAAACAAGCAGCGAAAGGAAAACAAGTTTTGTTAACTTGGGAGGCATGACAGAAGTGAAATATGCATGCCATACCAGGAAATTTGCATACATGTCGAGATAATCTAATGTTAATACTGCATCAAATACAACACATGCACACACAGTTGTAAGGTCTAGGAGATTTATAAAAAATTTAAATACTAAGCATACATTACTTTTAAGGCAGGCGCGGACGTAGCCTTTCTGAGATGGACACTTCTTATGGAACACAGAATGGTAGAGAATAACTGTCCAAAGGATGTTAAAACTTGTTTCAATTAGTATGTATAAATGTAAATGTTAACTTAATTTTTTAATCCTTTCATTGGAATACTACCATATGTCCCATCATCTTCCCTTCTCCAATACCGCCGCAACAATAGATCTCTCGGCTTCATTCCCCTGCAATATGATATGCTGATTGTATAAGATAACTACACAAAAAGTCATTTAGGCAACTGCCTCAGAATATTTTCAAATAAATTACAGCCCTGGGCCTGACCATGGCATCCAATCGCTATATAACTGCTTGTGAATGATATCAGTGTGACCGTCAAGATGTTCAACCACGCTGCCCTTGTAGAAACAGAAGTCCCATCTACAAGCCAATTTGTGCAAGTGCATGTTAGTTACAAACAAGCTTGATATATGACACTTTGAATGAGAAATTAACCAGAAGAATAATGCAGATATGGATTAAGAGGGAACTATATCCTTGGATCAGATTTCAGGAAACATATAAGCTGCTCCTCCAACATTTAATAATCATAGAAAAGGCTAAAGAGTCATGATAGAGATCATGATGTGCATCTACGCACCTTGTACGATTATAGCTAGGGTGTTATTGTCTGCCTTGGGATTTTAAGCTTGCTTATGATTGACGTTATCTATATATTTGAGCTTTGGATATTTTGGAATTGTACAGCCTCAATATATAGGCCCGAGTGTCATTGTATTGGACAGTATTTTACCATTATAAATTCAAAGAGTTATAGTTTCAGCTTGTTTTGTGTCTCCTAGGGAATAGTTTAGTTTAGTCATTTCCAGCCTTCTCTTACTGGGTTCTATATCATGTTCTCAGGGAACTTACTCAGATCTTGAGGGACCAAGGGACATAAGTGTCTGGAATATGGCTTCTGAAGTTCCACCAACCACACCCACTGCCATGATGGCAGGATGATCATCCCACTGCTCATGATAGATTCACAGTCAATAACACAAATGCCTTTTCTGACAACCACTTAGAGTAATGATTATAAAACCAACCAACCTTCCCATGAGAATCCCTATCTTTCGTTTCTTTAAATAGTCGTAGACCTACATTACATGAATAAAGTTAAAATGCAGTTTCAGCACCTTAAAATGCTCAAAGATGGCTCTTACCATTCTGACAACCAAAGATTGTCCAAGGTGAAGGAGCAATTACATCGGATGTCACAGCATCAGTTTGTGTAGAAGAACAAAGGGTCCAGTCTATAGAACTAATACGACTTCCCCTATTAGATCCACCTAATCTGCACATATGAAACCTGCTTAGTACTCAGACAATTAGATAACAGAAGTAGGAGGAATTATTTCAGAGCTACAAGAATAGACCATGACTGCAACCAGCATGTTATCCAAGTTTGCTAGACATCCAATGAAAAAATTCACACCAATTCACATGACCAGGTGAAAAGGAGAATTTAATAAAGTGATGATAAATAATCACACCTAAAGGACTTCCATATGCTACTTGAACATTCCAAAACATTAATCCCATGATCCGGACCAGCCTGCATATATGCATAGACAATTAGACATTAGAGTCACAGGTAGCATAAGAATCTATAGTAGAATAACAAAACTAAGCATTTTAAAACCTTTAAAGCCACTTCCTGAAAGGAATGAATCCATCTTGCGGCTTCTTCTGGACTGCTTGCTCCCAACTATGAAATTAAAATCTCATTATTTTCCATCAACTTGTAAGAGAAACAAATTTTTTTAGAAAGCAGTTACCACACCTTAAGTTGATCATTGTGATTTGACGTATTATACAGTGTGAATATGAAGAATACCTAAAAGTTGCACAAACAGCGTTAATAAAAATATATCATTGTCACTAAAGTAATCAGCAAAAGGAACTAATAAACACATTGCTGAATTAGGAGACTGTCTAAGGTGCACACTTTTCTACTAATGCTCTCACGTCCATCATCAGTCACTCGGATGCATGCGTCTATGACAGCACTTCTTACGGGATCCTGATATACAGATCAAGGAGAAAAATGAGCAAGGTTCTTATTTGTTAGTTAAACCTCATAATGATGAAAATTCTATAAGCAAAAGGACGGAAACACAATTCTCAATCAAAATATCTGTATGCGAAACATCCTCAAGGTTCCTCATTCAGTTTGCATTAAAATAAAAATAAGCAAAGATCCTTAATATCCATTTTGGTTGAAAAATGATGGACTACATGTGTGCTGAAGAACAAGAAATGATGATAAATGAAGAAAAAGGTCAAAAGTTTTTATATGAAAAGGACAGTTGAAAACCAGAATGCATAATTTTCTGCACTTATTTCTAAAAGTAGGATTCCAACGCCAAGATTCAGACAAAGGCACCTCTAACCTCTGCAACCCATGAGTATAAAGAAAAGCATTTACAAGGAAACATAAAAGAAAAAGCTACCAAGCCGGCCACAAAAGTTACACATTTATACAAGATTCCATAATTACATTTCAACACTCTCCAGATTATCCGAAATGGAATCATCAAACTGTGAATGCATCATGCTCTGTAAACACCACAAAACCAGTTATCCATGTCTAGTCATACTCAGAGAGCCAGATAACTAAGGGTCATAGTAAATGTGTAAGTGGTCCATAAAAACCTGAAGCAAGTTGTCCCACAATCGATAACAAACATAAGTGGTCCATTCAAAATTGACAAAAATACAAATACGGTTCAAACAACAAAGTCCAAATACTCAATGACCAAAACTCTGATACCATTCTACTGCTATGAGTCTACAATTAACTGCAACCGAAAAAAAAAACAAAAATCTATACATGATCAAGAAACAAAGACATCAAGATTCTCTCTTTTTTCTTCTTCTTTTTTTTCAGTGAACTGAAATTCAAAGAAAGTGAAGGACTGAGTAAAAGTTGAGGAAGAACCTCATTGCCAGAAACAGGGAGTGATTTGAAGCTTTTAAGAAGATGGCCTTGAAGAACAAAGTAGCGTTTGCGGGAGTACTGTAACCCAATCCGATTAGAACGAATGAGATAAAGCCAACCCTCCATTGTTTGATCATTTTGGGAAGTACCCATCTCGGAAAGCCTGGTTCTTGAACAAACCCACCTCTCAAATTCGATCAAAGTCTATTTCTCTCAAAACCAAAATATGTCCATGCAAGGCCTATGTGGGACCCGGGTTTAGTAGAATGGTGGAGACAGAGAATATAAAATACAGAAGAGAAAGTGGAAATGGTGTGAACGCAATCCAGCTATTGAAGAGGGAGAATCAAGGGGAGTTCATCTTTGGAATTGTGGGTGGGATTCTTCTCTCTCTCTCTCTCAGACTCAGCCTTCTCCCTCTGTTAGAAGCAACTGAATGAGTGCACACCTGAATGAGACAAAGATTGACAGGCAAATAATTTTGTATGAGATTACAGTTTTGCCCAACAGTTTCGATGCACTTTTTTGTTTTTGTTTCTTTCTTCTTCTTGGAAATACAACCAATGTGGCTCTCCAAAAATATAAAGCGAATTGATAAAAGACCGTTAGAAATTAGGCCGGGGACTTTAGCACCGAGAACCGGATCGAATTGAACTGGAATCGGCGGTTTGGTTCGGGTTTTAGTATTAAAAACATGTCATTTTTCAAGAATTGGACCGTTTTCATGTCTCCGGTTCGCTTGTTTGTGAACATATTAAAACCGTAGGAACCGAGATATGCAGGCCTACCACAAATAAAAGCCCATATATTTAACTAATTAAAGCCCTATTGCCTTAAGCCCAGGCTTGTTTCGTTTGTAACTCGACATCTCGTTAGTTCATCCCCAATTCCAGACCAAGCTTTCGAAGTCAAAATTGTTCTTCCTCAATTCAAAAACGCAAAAATCAAATCATCCCATTTCATCTGTCGCTCCGTGCTTCGAAATCATAAATCCCAAGTCCCAAATCGAAATCCTCTTTCCCCACTTCGAAACAACAATGCCTCCCTCGGGCTCTATGTTTCTGTTAGCTGCCGCTCTTTCTCTGGCGGTGAAGCTTTCGGTGCAAGAACCCAACACTGTAAGGCAGTTTGATTTTTCGTTCAAGTTAATTTCTCTCTCAATTTTTCTGTTTTGGTTGATGCGCAAACTTTCAATCTCGTCCCTTTTCTAGGTATATTAGTATATAGTTATATACGCGTCTGTTTAACTCGATTCGTTTAATTCCAGGCTCTCATCTGTCACTTCATCTTCATATGGCTTCGAATTCAATTTCTTCGAATTCAAGTACTCATAGTGTTGGAAATGAGATTGTACCTGCAACACAGCAAGGAGAAGCAATTGTTAATGAATTGGAACCGAAAACAGCTCATAACCGAACCGAACAGAACGGTTCGGTTCCATAACGGTTCCTTATATGAAAAACATCATAACCGAACTGGAATAGGCTTTCCGGTTCCGGTTCTGACAAAAAATGACATTTTCAGAACCGATCCCAGGCCTATTAGAAATTGAGTTTGGATTAAACATTTAATTCTTTTGAAATAAAAATAGTTAATTTTTATTAAGCGTTTATAACTTGAGTGGTTTGGGTGCTCTTTACCTTTTGGGGTTTGAAATTGAAAGTATTGGGACATGATCGGTACTGGCCTTGTGTTTTCTTAAAGTTTTTGCTAACAATTTTTTTTTTTTTGAATAAAGGGCTAGTGCGGCTGCCCTCAAGTCTTGATTAATGAAACTGTCGAATACAAGGGGGGACAAAGAGCCTAAACCCCTGATTACAATAGACACCTAGAGAGCATCCTAAAATAATATCATGACTCTCTACAAAACAATTGTATTCAATTACGCACCAACTAGCAAAAAGCGCTCTACAGGCGACTCTATTTGCTTTACAGCGGTGACACAACGGAAAGATAACTCGATTACAGCATAGCATAATTTCCATACTCACAGCTTTCCCATCATGTTGCCACTGGAAAATACATCCAGTGACACTATGTTCTTAAGGAGTTGATGATTGTTACACTCTACGATGCTAACAAACTTCTTAAGGAGTTGATGATTGTTACACTCTACGATGCTAACAAACTTCTTAAGGAGTTGATGATTGTTACACTCTACGATGCTAACAAACTTCTTAAGGAGTTGATGATTGTTACACTCTACGATGCTAACAAACTTCTTAAGGAGTTGATGATTGTTACACTCTACGATGCTAACAAACTTCTTAAGGAGTTGATGATTGTTACACTCTACGATGAGTCTCAATACAAGTGCGTTGTACGTTAATTTATTTATTTTATTTTTTGCATGTTTAGGCAGACAGTATAGTTTGAACCTCATATGGGGTCTATGGGTCTTTGCAAACTCAAAATGTCTCTAATAACTTATATCGCTCAAATAATAATACAATAATTTCTGGCCTAACGAGGTGGCGAGCCGTTTACTTGATCAAATGGACATAACCTCCTAGTCGTAGGATGAGATAGAGTGTTGATGAATTTGTTTCCGTGTGACAATATAGTAGGAAAACTGAGCTATTTGTATTGATGCTTCTTCGTGATAGAGTAATTTTTCCATTATGTCACCGTTTTGTCAAAGCAAATAGAGTAGCCAGTTGTGCACTCTTTGCTAATTGGTACTTGTTTGAATACAATCAATAAATAGATTTAGTGGAGACTGTTGGAATTATTTTAGAATGTTCTCTTGATGTTTATTGTAATATAGGTGTATTTCACAATTACCTTGACCTGTAAGATTAATCCATACACCATCGAATAGTGCACAAGGTTGCAACCAATAAACATGGTAAACTTTTAAAGCTCGTGTGAGTAAACTCAAACATTCATAACATAAAACACATGCTTTAGATATCTCAACCTAACAAATCAAATAAGTAATATCAAACTCATTATCAATTTCACATCTTCCAGTATCAGGTTAGATAAACCAACTTGTGCCTAGCCTACACATGCATATAGTATCTCAACTCAAAATTCGATTAAAGAAAATCACAATCAACAAAATCTCACATCATTTAATGTCAAGATAAAATTAGCAATTAGCATCACTTAATTAATTTCTCCTTCCTCTTAAAGAAAATAATTTGTCAACACAATGACATTTCAAATCATTTTTAAAGTCACCAACCAATTCACATAAATCACATTTGTTTTCTAATAGAAAAAGTATTTGTCAAATTTCTCATTGAGAGAAAACATTGAAACCCTAGAGAGTTGTCGTTGTCATCCTTCGTACCTGTCTAGTTGCAGCTGGGTGTTGGTTCATAGTTGTCCTACTGCAGCTTGGCATTGGTGCGGCAGGATGGGATGCTTGTGCAGGCGTATCTAACGTTCAAAGGCTAGGGTTGGGGGGTCTTTTTGTCCGTACTTCTTGGCTATAGGTGGCTGCATCGTGGCTGTGAGCTGGGTTCAGAGTTGGATTAGGCTGGGATCAGAGTCAGATCGGAGTCGTGGCGTCGTCATGGCCATGGGTGGACCAAATTCAATAGATAGTTGTCGGCGGTGTTGGGACGACTGCATCGAATTCTGATGCAGATCTACAAGTTGCCGACTGGTATGAGGTGGGGAACGAGATGGCTGGTTGTTGTTTTGATGCCAACAGAGGAGCGCTGATGATGAAGGCACGACAATTGTGGGGGGCGGGGGGGGGGGAGGGCAGATATAGTGGTTGGGCGACGGCGTGGATGCAGATGCGACCTTGGGCTGAGAGGGAGTGATATTAGTCCTTTGTGGCTTGGGCCTATTGGGCTTAGATATTATAGATGGGCTTGTTCTGGGCTAGAAGTTGGGCCTGTCCTGCCTTTCACCTTTTCCACCAACTCTACTGCGGCTGATGTTTCTAATGAGATGGTGATTACTTTTATCAATGAAATCTCACCGACAAAATCTGTAGAGCTCAATGTAATTGACAAAAAGCCATTTACAACACTCAAAGCGGGTGTTGATTATGAATGACGCATAACAGAGAATGTTAACTACAGATGCTTTGCATTTAGGCTTGAAGATTGGTATGGCACATATTTCGAGTATTCTTAGCCTTCTTGAGACAATGGCAAAAGGACAATGTATTGGTGGATGAATGAGAATGACATACATCTCAGTTGGGATAAACCTAACTGGAACAAGATGGTTAACTGGACGTTTTCAGAATAATTTTTTCTTTTCATTTATTTTTGATCTTTTGGCCAACTCGGCAGCTTATCAGTTTTTTTTTTTATTGTCTCTTGGATTTTTTTGTAGACTTTACAAATTTGTATTGTTTTACTAGTTAATTCACTGCCTTTGGTTTGTGCCAATTAACTGTGTTAATCACTGTTAATTTTTGTGACTTTTATTCATACATTTATTTATTTGTTATTCTGTAGCTTGTTTTTAATATCAATTGATAATCAAAGTAGCTGGAAACAATAAAATCAAAACTTTGAACAAACAAATGTCACTCATTACAAATTTATTTTGAGCTCGCTTGTTTGAGGGGTTTTATGAAAAGAACAACTAGATATCTTCTTGAGAAAAAATTATTGAATAATCCCACGTTGAATTATTCTATTTTGATTAGGTATTCTATTCTTAGTTCATGAATTATATCCTAGTAGACTTATATTTTCCTTTCCAATAAGTTTTTAACTTTAGAAGCATAGTTTTTGAAGTTTCCCAATTGAAAAAACAGAAGTTACAAGTTTATTAATATTATGAATTTTATTTACTATTCCTTTTATAGATTTCATTAGTTATTTAATTATAGTTTTGTTAGGCCTAGACCAAATTACTTTAATATTTTAGCCCATATGAGCGTACTCAAATACTCTCTCTCTCTCTCTCTCTCTCTCTCATGGTATTTGATGATTTACTTCTTCATTCTCTCTTGTCTAATGATTGAGTTTTCCCAATATCATTCAATTTCAGTTTTTCATAATTTAAGATCTGATGGTATATAAATCAACATTCTTATTTTCTATTGCAAATTCTAAATTCTTGTGAATATTCCTTATTCAATTATATGTTTGTCCCTCTTGGAGTCTTGGTTTTGATTTTCTATGAACATGTAGGGGGAGAGAGAGAGAGAGAGAGAGAGAGAGATCTAGGAATGTAATGTTACAGTTTGATTTTGATTGAGAGATGAAGGTTAATATGGGAATGCAAATAAGACTAAGAGGTGAAAAATTCTGAAAGAAAAGATCAAATGGGAGTGACATTTAGAAAGGGATGTGTGAATTTCACTCCTCGTTGAAAATGAAAATGACACAGCCTTTTCTATTTCTAATTTTTTGGATTTTTCTAATCTCGATATTACTCGTACGACCTATTAAAATAAAAATAAAAATTACAGTCATGAGAAAAATTGCAGTCATCGTTGAAGAGCATATCAACAAACCTAGTTGATAAAAAGAAAGATTCTCTTAAAAAAAGAAGAAGATGACATCTAGATGTTTAAGCTACGTCAAAATGAAAAAGTGGTCTTAACCCAATGCACAAAATTAGGCCAAGGTATTCCCACTTACTCTACCAAGAGATTTTTATTCCTAGAAGTGTTTTAGAGACATTAGGTTATCTTGGATGAAGTTTCATCTTGATTGGCGTAATCTTCAATTTTGTCTAGCTACAAGTGGATGTTCCGAGATTTAAGTGTTATTGTATTTCATTTTGAATTGAGTTGATACTTTGATTTGATTAGGTGCTTGACGAAGTTACTCTACCAAGAGATTTTTATTCCTAGAAGTGTTTTAGAGGCATTAGGTTATCTTGGATGAAGTTTCATCTTGATTGGCGTAATCTTCAATTTTGTCTAGCTACAAGTGGATGTTCCGAGATTTATGTGTTATTGTATTTCATTTTGAACTGAGTTGAGACTTTGATTTGATTAGGTGCTTGACGAAGTTATTTTGAGCGGATTTTTGTGGGTTGTGCTTATCTCGTTTTGTGTTTGAAAACGCAGCAAGATATTGAGGTGAGTAAAGCTCACATTAATTTGGATTATGAATGGAGTTTATTTTATTGTATTATTAGAAATAATTGTTAGCTGTGAAATAATATTTATCAAAAATAAATATTTGTTTTGAATTATATATGAGTTTTCTCGTCAACGTTCATAATTAAGGAAGTGAAAACGAAGTTTTGATTTAACTTGATTCTTTGGTTGTATATAATTTGTGAACTATATATAATTGGTATTAGTGCCATTTGTGAGAGGATGATTACATATGTGAGTGTGTGTGTCTTGGAGTAATTTTACTGTGAAGTAAAAACAATATGTTTTGTGATTACAATCACATTATTATTTTTGTGACTTGACTTCTGAGAAAAATAAATAAATTTAAAAAACAAATAGTTATATTGTAGATTGTATATTTAGAATAAAAAATGCACGTTTGTTGTGAAAGTTTTGAGGTGCGAAAACAATATTTTGAAAGTGATTTCTATATTGTTTTGAGATTGGTGTTGAGTTGTGAAAACAATATTTTGAAACGATCATTATATTATTTTGATGAGATATTATGGGTAGTGTGATCTCCCTAATTGTATTGGCTTGAGTGGCGTTTGAGTTGTCATAATAGTAACCTGCATGGTGAATAAAAAAAGTCTCAGTGTATTCTTTCTTTATTGTCCAAGAGGGACTATGATGTCGGTGACCTATTTAATGAATAAAAAGAGTCTCAATGTATTTTTCCTTTATTGTTCAAGAGAGAATATGATGTCCGTGACTGTGTGGTGATTATTGTTTAAAACAAGTCCTAAGTGTATTATTCTTTTATTGTCCAAGAAGAATAGAATGTTTGTTTTGTTATCTGATAACAATAATTTGAATCGTCATTGTGGTGATCTATGTCTTCCTTTAAGATAAAAGAATAATGTGTTATTTTTAAGTTAACAATGATTGAAATTGTCACTACGGTGACCTGTGTTTCCTCTTCAGATGAAAGGAATATTAATGTTTGTATCTTATAGCGTGATGATATTTCATAATCTCCTAGACTAAGTTTTTATGTAGAGTTTTCAGTGTGAATTCGAATAAATCACAGATTTGACCATTCAATTAAGTGAGGCTTGAGTTGACTATTTTCTTGAGTCGAAAGACGATTCTTGATTTGTGCAGAGTTACTTTATTTGAATTTTAAGTTTTGTTTGTTTTGTAAAGGCTATACATTTAGCATTTCTGGATGAAACCAGCTAAGGGCCAAAGATAGAGAATAATCTCTACCCATTTGTGTTTCTTAACGTCGACGGAAACCTATTTATCTTCGTGAACAACCGAGCCATATTGTACAACTTTGTTGTGGGCCAAGGTCGTTAAAACTTTTCCTATTCTCCCCGGCGGCAAATGATCCTACCCTAGCACGGACTTTTCAGTACACCTTCCATTGAAGTTGACGGATGCCATAGAGGCCGAGGTGCTTGTATAAGATGGAGAGCCGAAAGCGTCGTTCTCGGAGGGTAAGGATCATGGCATATTTCGTAAAGGCTATACATTTAGCATTTCTGGATGAAACCAGCTAAGGGCCAAAGATAGAGAATAATCTCTACCCATTTGTGTTTCTTAACGTCGACGGAAACCTGTTTATCTTCGTGAACAACCGAGCCATATTGTACAACTTTGTCGCGGCCAAGGTCGTTAAAACTTTTCCTATTCTCCCCGGCGGCAAACGATCCTACCCTAGCACGGACTTTGCAGTACTCCTTCCATTGAAGTTGACGGATGCCATAGAGGCCGAGGTGCTTGTATAAGATGGAGAGCCGAAAGTGTCGTTCTCGGAGGGTAAGGATCATGGCATCTTTTTGGACGCACTCAATACTTGTGGTTGTATGAAGATCATAGACAGGGACTTTGAGTGGGTCATCCAGACGATGCCTCATGCACGTGTAATGACAACATGCTCTTGCTTCCGACTGGTCACATGCTACTAATTAAAGGAACTTCGAAAGGTACCGAGGGCTGGTAAAATGCTAAAAGTAGAACACAATTTAACCATACAAAATGTAGTTGTCAATATAGAATAAATAGGGATCGTTCAAGCCGGAGATTGAGGGTACACATGTAATCACACAAACAAATAACTAATTAATGTATTTATAAGGTATAATTTACAAAAAATAAAACAAGGAATAAAAGAATATGAACATGAAAACGTAAATTGGGGGTTTTAGGTTTTGAAATCGAAAAGTAAAAGAAACAAAAATAAAAACGTAAAATACATATACAAGTGGAGATGAAACATATAGAACAAAAATTAAAACCACAATCATATGATTGAAAATAAATTACAATTCATATAGTCGATTATCTATGTCATGAGAAAAAAGTTGACCATATGAAACGTTAGTAAGCAAACGATTTCCCATATTTTACTTTCCTTGAATATTTAGTCTAAGTGAAAGCACCTAAATTAAACATATTGAACATGCAATTATAGTCTAGAAATCTAGCTAATCAAGAACACATTCAATGCATGAAGAACAAAGAAAGGATATCAACCAAAGTACACAACCTGGTATAAGAAAGCTTATCTATTTGCAATTCGCTTTAATTAATTTCGACATTTGTCCAAAACCTTTACGACTTTTGAAATAGGTTCACAAAACTATTAGGTGAATTATTTACCTAAATCTAGCTTCAATTACATGCATAACTTTTAAGCATGCACTCAAAGAAAATAAACATGCAAAAGTTTTCTATAATCTAAAATCAATTAAGCAATCTCACATAAGCAACATAGAAACCAACATATAGAAATTACAAATTTATTATCAAAATATATAAACGGGCTATAAATTTTTCTCTTAACGTTATCTTAACTAGAATTCATAGTTTATGAAATCAAATCAAGGAAAACTACAAAGTTTACAAAGAAAAAGATGAAATACATTGGGCAAGATGAATGACAAAGCCTTGAGACGTTGAACCTGAAGATCCTTGAAAGCAAGAAACCTTTTAGGAACGGCACAAGGGTGGATGGCGGCTAGGAACTTGATGTATTGCATGGCTTCTTCTCCTCCTTGCTTGAAGACGCAGAACTAGAAGACTAGAGAATGGAATTTGATTTTTGGTGTGTGAAAATAATGAAAGAATGATGTTGAATGGTATGTAGAAGGTATGATTTATGTTGATAGCAGCCCCTATATATAGGAGAACGTCACTCTTGATTCATTTTCTTCTCTACTTCATCTAGGTAATTCAAGGAATTAATCATTGGTCCACATAACAAGAGTTAATAAAATAATTCCACGTCATATCTTCTGCGTCATCCAACCAATGAAAAACATCCAAAAGTAAGTTGATATAGACCATGAATCTAGGAGTTTAATCGTTGAATATATTCTTAATTTTATCTTCCTAATTTCGGCCAAGAAGAGATTCATGCAATCAGGAATGTATCCGGTCCTTATTTCACATATCCTGATTACATGTTTGGAAAATAGAATAAATAAAGCAGATCAGTCAAAATCTGAAGCATCCATTGACTGAGCAAGTTCCTTGTTGCCATTGAAGTCTGCAATTGTGAGGTTGACATCTGGGTCATTGCCTCCTTCTTCCATATAGTGAGCCTCTTGTTCTTGAGACTCCTTATACCTCTTGTAATTGGCAGCTACTCTGTTACTTGCTTGACAGTTCTTGTACCAATACCTCTTGTTCTTGAGACTCCTTATACCTCTTGTAATTGGCAGCTACTCTGTTGCTTGCTTGACAGTTCTTGTACCAATGCCCCATGACTCCACACCTATAGCATGGTTCATTGCCAACTCTACCCTGTTTGACTGAAGGGTTCTTAGGTGCCCTTTGCACCTTGTTTCCATGACCACTAGGGCCAGCACCACCATCTCTGCGCCATACATTTGGAGGGCCTCCACGACCCATACCAGGACCTCCACGGCCCCATACCAGGAACCCCACGTCCCTTGCCACGTGGTACATTGTTGCCACGTGGGTAGGGATCAACACGTCCAACCCTCTTTTCATTGGGGTTCTTTCCACCTTTGACTTTTCCATAATTAGCCTCAGGAATTTTCTTTGTCCCAACGGGTCTGGCATTGTTGCTCAAAAGAACCTCATTGTGCCTCTCAGCCACTTGCAGTAGGTTGATCAGTTTATTGAAGGTTGTGATTCTTTTATTATCATACTCCAGCCTATACTGGTTCGCTAGTATAATTGCTGAAGTAGGAAAGGTGGAAAGAGTCTTTTGGATCATATCATCTTCTGTGAGTTCCTTTCCACAGAAATTTAGACGTGCCTTTAGGCGCAACATGTCTTTGTTGAAGTCATTGACCCTTTTGTAGTCAAGCAAGCGGATTTCATTCCACTGAACAGTCAATTCTGGGAGCAAGGTGTCATGAATGTTCCCAAAACGTCCCTTAAGGGCATCCCACAATTCTTTGGGTGTCTTCAACTGGAGGTATTCCCAGCGTAGGCTAGGATCAATATGTCGCCTTAAAAACATTAAGGCATTTGCTTTTACCTTATCAGACAGTCCATCGTCTTTGGGGTCAGTGGTAGTTTTGATGGTGGCAGTGTATTCTTTGGCCACAAAGGTGGTTTCTACATCGGAAACCCAACGGTGGTACTCAAGTCCTTCTGAGTCCAAAATGTCAAATTCAGGTCGAGTTGGATCAGCCATCTACATCAACAAGAGAGAAGATATAAATTACGCAGTCACAAAAGACATCCACGTGTATTATTTTCCAAACAATATGAATTAGATTTCAAGACCAACATTCGCAATGGTCACACATTTTTTTCGATGCTATGTGAAAATACTTTATCACAGTAATGTTGTGTGTATAAATGCGCATGAATTTTCATTATCATGG
>BDJD01000833.1:1007864-1020740 GCA_002564525.1 Rosa multiflora | reverse complement strand
TTTACTTGCAACCTCACTTAAAGGTAGAGATTTAAGTTTTTAACCTATCTAATTGGTTTTTTATTTTAATTACAACCTAAATATTAGACGCGTATGTTTAGCTAACCTCATTTCTAAGAATTTTCATATCAACATCTTTTTTAGGTATTCTATCATTGCGAGTTGACCATATTTTTTTTCGATAAAAGGAGTTGACCATATTTCTTAGGTTGAAAATCTCTAACTTATCCCTATATGCACATATCTATCGATTAGGTAACAATTGAAAATGAACAATGATCAAATTAAAATGACAATATACAAAAGGAAAAGTTCAAACCTAGAACAAAAGATATGAGAAAAGAAATTATTTGAAAAACTAAATCTCATCAATAACATACCTTATTAGTTGATATCATACTTTCGAAAGAGAATATAGTCACCCATGCATAGGTAGTTGACAACAACAAATTTGAACTTATTTCTTATGGTCTACAGGAACTAAACAAATACATGTATAGTTTGAAATCATGGTGCTATATACAAAAGTTTTCCTCAATGAAAATTTGAAATCAAAGCATGCATGAATTAAGCCATAAATCACATACTTTCAAAATGTTATAATTATACATCAACACTTGTAAGGAAGGTTGCCCTAGGGTAAATCAGGCATATAGCAAAACAAGAAAAAATATTAGGGTTTTCGTCCATTTACACCATTTTAAGATATTTTTTTCCCACTTACCCCATTAAGTTTTTTTAATTCATTCTTTCCCAAAACACTCTAAGGAGGTCTTCCCTAATACCCCATTAAGATTTTTTTAATTTTTTAATTTCTTTTAATATCATTTTACCCTCACCCATTTGTTACTTAGAGAGAGAGAGAGAGAGAGAAAATGGAAGAGAGAGAAAGCATAGGAGACTTCGCTGGAGCTGGGTCACCGGTCGCAGGAATTCGGTCACCTGTCACCGGCCCCCGGAACCCCGTCACCTGCCGCCGCCCACGGGAATTTGCTGAAAATCTCATCGGAAAGGTTTTTTCGCCCCCAATAGACGTCTATTGCTTCAATAGTCTATTACCCCCTAATAGACAACTATCAGCCATGTATTGCCCTCCAATAGAAGACTCTCAGCCATGTTGTCACACCCCTGATTTTATACACAATAAAAATTGATATATAACCCCATAATTATATATGCGTGAAACGTTCAGCCATCAATACAAAATACTTAGAATTTACTTGCAACCTCACTTAAAGGTAGAGATTTAAGTTTTTAACCTATCTAATTGGTTTTTTATTTTAATTACAACCTAAATATTAGACGCGTATGTTTAGCTAACCTCATTTCTAAGAATTTTCATATCAACATCTTTTTTAGGTATTCTATCATTGCGAGTTGACCATATTTTTTTTCGATAAAAGGAGTTGACCATATTTCTTAGGTTGAAAATCTCTAACTTATCCCTATATGCACATATCTATCGATTAGGTAACAATTGAAAATGAACAATGATCAAATTAAAATGACAATATACAAAAGGAAAAGTTCAAACCTAGAACAAAAGATATGAGAAAAGAAATTATTTGAAAAACTAAATCTCATCAATAACATACCTTATTAGTTGATATCATACTTTCGAAAGAGAATATAGTCACCCATGCATAGGTAGTTGACAACAACAAATTTGAACTTATTTCTTATGGTCTACAGGAACTAAACAAATACATGTATAGTTTGAAATCATGGTGCTATATACAAAAGTTTTCCTCAATGAAAATTTGAAATCAAAGCATGCATGAATTAAGCCATAAATCACATACTTTCAAAATGTTATAATTATACATCAACACTTGTAAGGAAGGTTGCCCTAGGGTAAATCAGGCATATAGCAAAACAAGAAAAAATATTAGGGTTTTCGTCCATTTACACCATTTTAAGATATTTTTTTCCCACTTACCCCATTAAGTTTTTTTAATTCATTCTTTCCCAAAACACTCTAAGGAGGTCTTCCCTAATACCCCATTAAGATTTTTTTAATTTTTTAATTTCTTTTAATATCATTTTACCCTCACCCATTTGTTACTTAGAGAGAGAGAGAGAGAGAGAAAATGGAAGAGAGAGAAACCATAGGAGACTTCGCTGGAGCTGGGTCACCGGTCGCAGGAATTCGGTCACCTGTCACCGGCCCCCGGAACCCCGTCACCTGCCGCCGCCCACCGGAATTTGCTGAAAATCTCATCGGAAAGGTTTTTTCGCCCCCAATAGACGTCTATTGCTTCAATAGTCTATTACCCCCTAATAGACAACTATCAGCCATGTATTGCCCTCCAATAGAAGACTCTCAGCCATGTTGTCACACCCCTGATTTTATACACAATAAAAATTGATATATAACCCCATAATTATATATGCGTGAAACGTTCAGCCATCAATACAAAATACTTAGAAACTTTTTCTCTTTTAACCCAAGTACATATTGATGCCCTGAACCCATAATTCCAATATTGACTCGCTCCACAGAGTCACATAATATACGAGCTTACGAATTAAATTGTCAACAACAAAATCAAACGTAAATGCTCCTCAGAGCTCACTACAAGCGGAAGTCTTTATAACGGTAAAGTCACAAAATTGACTTCTTACCGTTAAGCTGCAAGTACGCTATCTCAGCATCAGCCACGATTAGCCTGACCTGCAGAAATAACCCTTACACCGTTGGAATGGTGTACCGGGTTGCCACACAACAAACCCGGTAAGCTTTTGCAAGCCCGTATGAGTAACTCAAAACCACACATGCACAACTCGCGCAACGAGGAAACCCATCAACTCGTAAAAAGGAGACACATCCTGTTTTCCTAAAACAACACATTCTTTTCCCAAAAGAAAACAACTCAAATCACCCTGTGACGGAAATCATATAAATTGAAACTCTGACAATTAAATATGATACACAAGTCCACCCCGGACATTTAAAAGAAAGAATTCCCGAAACTCTCTTTTAAAAACACGTACTCATGAGCATCAGATAGCTCCCCGTTACCCCCCATGATGTACCAGCAACAAATCGGGCGAATAATTAATTGAAGAATATGGTTTTAGGGGGGTTGTCAAGGGTTGACTTTTTATTCGTTGAGATTCTCCGAAAACATCCTTCACGAAAGTTGTAGAGCGCGTCGATACGACATAACCTCAATCATATCTATCGCTAACCTAACAATAGAATATGATTCACAAGTCCCCCCCAGGACATTTAAAAGAAAGAATTCCCGAAACTCTTTTTTAAAACACGTACTCATGAGTATCAGATAGCTCCCCGCTACCCCCCATGATATACCAACAATGAATCAGTCTAATCTAGATACACAATACATCAACGCATCCTCAATCATATCTATCGTTAACCTAACAATAGAATATGATTCAAAAGTCCTCCCAGGACATTTAAAAGAAAGAATCTCCGAAACTCTCTTTTAAAACACGTACTCATAAGCATCAGATAGCTCCCCGCTGAGCGCGTCGATACGAGTTCGTGGATATGTGGAACGCGTAAATCGGAGTCCGTATGAGGAAGTTATGGCTATGGAAAGAAGTTTCCATTTTAGTATATATATGAAAAATCAGAAAATATATTCATTTTTCCTCATTTCCATTTTCGGAAGATTTTTTTCTCTCTCTCTTCTCTCTCGTCCGCACCCTCAGAGTCGAAGTTTTTTGACAGACCCGACCCGGACCCGGTCGATCCGACCCGACTTTTCCGGCGAGCTCCGACCACCTCCGGCGACGAAACTTTCCAGAAAGGATCTCCTTCGCCGTCTGGTCGTCCCTGTGGTGTTCTTTAGCGCCGATTCTCGGTGGTAGTGATTTCAACTTAGCAACAATCCACAAACGATTTAAGTCTGAAACCCCTGTTTTGAACTAAAATCCCCAAAGTGACACCAATCAAGGCGAAACCACATCCGAGATCACCCAATGTATCCGGAATACTTCTACAATCCATATGCCAAAACCACAAGTCGATCGAATAGTCGGATCCTTACGGATCGAAACATCGAACGATCCAAAACCGTAAAAACCCTAACATGCTCATACGATCTCCAAAAATTACAAACAATATATCGAAATGCTCGTATCGACGAGTAGATCAAACTCAGGGACATAAACTATCCCTGAGGTGGCCGGAAACTGCCGGAAAACACCACCACAGTGGCGGCACCGTCGCCGGACTAAAGTCAGAATTTGACAAAACTCCCAACACCAAAGTTCTTCATCTCAACTCTAATTTAAACTTTCATAACTAACATAAAGTCTAAATCACAGCCGTTTGGCCGGAATTTACCTCGCAACACCTGAAATTCTATGAACCCTAGAATTTCAAAGCTTCGATTCGTCCTCCACAAGTGAAATCGTCCCAAGCCGCTTTGGGAGAAGCATCAACGTCCTATGGGCTTCAAAAGCCCTCAAGAACCACAGGCTATGGTCGCCGGAATCTCCGATTCCGATCAAGGCGATTTAGTCCCTGAAGAAGCCTCTTCCAGTCGATGTAGCTCCCTCCATAGCTTGAATCTCTCATCAATCCTTCCATAGACCTCTTGAGGGGATTGAGGCGACGAGAACCCACTTTGAATCGCATCCAAAGGTGGCCGGACGAAGCAGAATGACGCCGGCGAAAATGGAGGCTGCGCACTGGCTCGGGAGGGAGAGACCGAGCTCGGGTTTCCATTTTGGGAAATCTGGGCTCTTTTGCAATTTCCAGAAATTTTCGTCCTTTTATACCAAAATGGAAAGTTTTTCCGAAGCCCATAACTTCTTCATACGAACTCCGATTCTCGCGTTCCGCATATCCACGAACTCGTATCGACGCGCTCTACAACTTTCGTGAAGGAAGTTTTTGGAGAATCCCAACGAATAAAAAGTCAACCCTTGCGCCCTCCCTAAATGACGCTTCCTGAATAATTATTCGCCCGAAACATTTCCGCTCCATCCACGAGCCACGAAACCGTCCGATACCTACAATTTAAATTCCGGAAAATCCTCGGAAAATAAATACGAATTTCTGGGGCATCACACATGTATTGCCCCCCAATAGATGTCTATTGCCTCCCAATAGGACTTTTCAGTCGCCAGAATGGGAACTAATCTCCCTAAATTTTGACAAATAAAACTTTGATTACAGGAAAAAAACAAAGAGATTACATCAATTCAAAACTTCTATTGCCCTCCCATAGGCGTCTATTGCCCCCCAATAGAACTTTAACAAACGTCTATTGTCCCTCAATAGACATTCAAAACTGTTTTTTTTCCTTCTGTCCCAGTACTTAAAAAAAAAGAAAAAACTGATTTAGGCACCCAGAAAATGATCTGGACACCAAGTCATGAGTCGGACTAATAATCACCAGATCCAATGACATAGCGCGACGCAAGCTCTGACCCGGAGCAAACCCCGGACCTGCACTCCTTCCGGATTCTAGGAGAACTGGCACTCTTCCTTCATCGATGTGGAGATAGAGCCAAAAGGCTTTGCGGCTTCGTCAATTTCCATAACCAGATCGAAGAAATTGAGGTAGTTGAAGGCGAAGGTGAAGTTCGGCTCTGGGCTCGAGGATGAGTCTGATTCCATGACCGGCGGTGGATCGGATAACTGATCGACCTTGATAGTCAGCGAGAAGGAGAGGCCCAGGGTGATTTCTGGCGACGAGTAGACTCCAACGTGGTTGAGTTGGATCCAGGCGAGCTCTAGGGCCGAGTCAGAGAGAGAGAGTGTGTGTGTGTGTATGTCTTATCGGAGAGGGATGAGAGAGAAGAGAGAGAGAGATTCTGATCGGAGATGGATGAGAGAGAGGAGAGAAAGAGAAATCAATGGCATGGATATAGTTTTTTAATTAAGATGTGGGCCAAATTGTCATTTTACTTGAAATTGGATAAGTAAGAATAAAAATCTATTGCTGGGGTAAGTGGATTAATTTTGGCCAATTTTGGTGCTTTGGGTCAAGGACCCAAAATATTAATTATACATCAATACTCTACAAGAAATGTTGCCTACGTGGATTAGGTGTAGATTGATAGAAAAACATGCATGGGTTGTTTCCAATACCTCTTTAGAAAATTGGGTTTATATTTAATTTTCTCTAAATGCGAAACATGTAATTAAAGATCACTACAATTGAATAGAATGCAAATATATGCTTAGGATTAAAGGTGTTGTATCAATCCTATATTTGCAGAATTCAAGAACATAAGAATTAAATTCAAAAAACTCATTTAATGCACTTATATTGTCCATGACAATTGATAGGTTCATTATTTCATACATTTTTATACCCTTAAATGTAGGATTCTAGACTTAGAACTTGTCATCTTTGAGCTATTTACTTTGTCTTTGTGTTTTGTAGGTTAAATTGGAGAAAACAAGGATTTGGAGCTTAAAGTCAAACGCTGGATTGAAAGGGTGCTTGCTATCCTGAGTGTTCAGAATTGTCTCCGTTGTGCGTCAACTTTGAGGATTAAACTGTACCTTCTCACAAGAAATTAGCAGGCGATCCATATACCATTGCAAAGATACGAATGTTAGCTTTCTGAGGAATTTTATGGAAGTGAATTCGCATTCTTCTGGAGGAAGTCATGATGATTTAAGTGAACCTAGTTTGGGAAGGCAGATTCTGACGGATTTTGCATATCTTTTCGGAATCAGACTTGTGAGGCCTAAGTCCGTTGTTCTTAGCACTCAAATAGAACAAGACTGAATGTGTCTGACATATTTAGAGTAATTTCTTGAGTTGACTATAATAACCTTGTGTTTCTTTAGAAAGAAGAAATCTATTCTAAATTGGACTAGAAGACTTAAGAAGCCCAAGTCAAGTAGGAATTAAAATGTCTCATACAAGGCAGAAAAAGAGGACATCTTGAGACAAGAGGCGGCCTGGAGAGCAGATTGAGACTCAACAAGAGCAAGAGGAGTCACCTCCATCTTTATTCCTCCGTCACTATATTTTTCTTAGTTATCTTTATCGTTTCTTTTTGCTAAACTTCTAAGCTAGGGCTGAGATGAAGCCCCTAGTATGACTATTCTATTTGTTTAGTTAGTTTGCTATTGAATTTCTGATTGCTATTTTAAACTCTTAATCACCGTTTCAATAGAATTTTTATTCAAAGGTTTTAGTTGTAAGGCAAGTCTCTCTCTCTCTCGGGGAAATCCTAGAAAGGTCGGCGGCGGCTTCAACTGAGTGAGTACTCTCGTCTGGCGGTAGCTATAGCATTCGGGCGGGCACGTTGGCCTCACCAATGATGTGTGATCCGCTGCCGGACGGGACTCGATGCTAGCGTTCTAGAGGCTTTGGTGTGGGTGTTTGCTCGAATGTTTTGCAGATGGTTGTCGGCTCCGGATCGATGGAAATCTCTAGGGTGCATGCGGTGCAGTATGGTGGATCTCGTTTGCAGATCAACGGCATTGCAGATTGAGGGCGCTGGGTCAAGGCAGGTTTGATTTCGGGGCGGCGTTGGATAGTGGAGCATTGGGTCTTGGTGTTGTGGCGGTTTCGACTTCCTTGGCTGAATCATGGAACTCTGGTGGGTTCGTGCCGGGTTAGCGTCGGTTGGAATCTTGCCGGAGTGGGCGTGGGTTAGGTGGCGACTGAGGGCTGTTGTGCTTGCCGCATACGTTTGAAAGTTGGTCTGGGCCAATCTCGGCCTGTTGGGCATTGGGTGGGCTTTTTTTTGGAGCCTCTTGGGACAGTAATTTGATGGGCTAGGGTTTGCTCTCAGCCCATCACTATGTTTTTTAGTTTGTCTATTTACAATAAGATTCCGTTTCCAGGGACAGTCTAGGCACTGTTGTGCATCTAGTTGTTGCATTTGGTCTAGTCTTGTCCACTTAATTCTCAATGGATCTAGTTGTACACCACTTGAGGTCTCTAGGCAACTAGGTTTATTGGTTATGAGTTAGGTTGGGTGGGCCGAATCCTTCTAGCGCCTCCGGCGTAGTACCAAAAGGGGATTCCCGCTATGTCTACGTATTGATTGTACAATGAGTGGGTCTATGTTTCTATGTACCATTGTGGGTACTACCACTATCGTCTTGTCTGTTTTATGGAAGCGGAAAGGTATCAGGAAGTCATGATGATTTAAGTGAACCTAGTTTGGGAAGGCAGATTCTGACGGATTTTGCATATCTTTTCGGAATCAGACTTGTGAGGCCTAAGTCCGTTGTTCTTAGCACTCAAATAGAACAAGACTGAATGTGTCTGACATATTTAGAGTAATTTCTTGAGTTGACTATAATAACCTTGTGTTTCTTTAGAAAGAAGAAATCTATTCTAAATTGGACTAGAAGACTTAAGAAGCCCAAGTCAAGTAGGAATTAAAATGTCTCATACAAGGCAGAAAAAGAGGACATCTTGAGACAAGAGGCGGCCTGGAGAGCAGATTGAGACTCAACAAGAGCAAGAGGAGTCACCTCCATCTTTATTCCTCCTTCACTATATTTTTCTTAGTTATCTTTATCGTTTCTTTTTGCTAAACTTCTAAGCTAGGGCTGAGATGAAGCCCCTAGTATGACTATTCTATTTGTTTAGTTAGTTTGCTATTGAATTTCTGATTGCTATTTTAAACTCTTAATCACCGTTTCAATAGAATTTTTATTCAAAGGTTTTAGTTGTAAGGCAAGTCTCTCTCTCTCTCTCGGGGAAATCCTAGAAAGGTCGGCGGCCGCTTCAACTGTGTGAGTACTCTCGTCTGGCGGCAGCTATAGCATTCGGGCGGGCACGTTGGCCTCACCAATGATGTGTGATCTGCTGCCGGACGGGACTCGATGCTAGCGTTCTAGAGGCTTTGGTGTGGGTGTTTGCTCGAATGTTTTGCAGATGGTTGTCGGCTCCGGATCGATGGAAATCTCTAGGGTGCATGCGGTGCAGTATGGTGGATCTCGTTTGCAGATCAACGACATTGCAGATTGAGGGCGCTGGGTCAAGGCAGGTTTGATTTCGGGGCGGCGTTGGATCGTGGAGCATTGGGTCTTGGTGTTGTGGTGGTTTTGACTTCGGTGGCGGAATCATGGAACTCTAGTGGGTTCGTGCCAGGGTAGCGTGGGTGGGAATCTTGCCGGAGTGGGAGTGGGTTAGGTGGCGGCTGAGGGCTGTTGTGCTTGCCGCATACGTTTGGAGATGAAAGTTGGTCTGGGCCAATCTCGGCCTGTTGGGCATTGGGTGGGCTTTTTTTTGGAGCCTCTTGGGACAGTAATTTGATGGGCTAGGGTTTGCTCTCAGCCCATCACTATGTTTTTTAGTTTGTCTATTTACAATAAGATTCCGTTTCCAGGGACAGTCTAGGCACTGTTGTGCATCTAGTTGTTGCATTTGGTCTAGTCTTGTCCACTTAATTCTCAATGGATCTAGTTGTACACCACTTGAGGTCTCTAGGCAACTAGGTTTATTGGTTATGAGTTAGGTTGGGTGGGCCGGATCCTTCTAGCGCCTCCGGCGTAGTACCAAAGGGGGATTCCCGCTATGTCTACGTATTGATTGTACAATGAGTGGGTCTATGTTTCTATGTACCGTTGTGGGTACTACCACTATCTTCTTGTCTGTTTTATGGCAGCGGAAAGGTATGTAATGCCCTATTCTGGCTTTCGATGAATATATTTTCGCCTACTGGCTGCATTCTCAAAAAAAAGAAAAGAACTTTTATTCAAAATCTTTGCTCTGGATCAATAAGACCTAGGTTTTGTTTATGAGTTATTTGGTTGGAGAACATGATGCTTGATCAAGGAGTAGATGTTTTCTAGGGTGCCAAAAGATAATTCAATCTTGTGATTAAAGAGTTGTGAATTGAGAATACAAGTGCTTGATCATAGTCGATATTCTTATTTGCATGATTTCCTAGTTCTTTTGTGCTTAATGGAGTTGAACATGTTTGCTTGAACCTGATCATTAAGTGGAATAAATTGTAGTTTGGCTACTTGAGTTCTATACAGGATCAATAAGTTGGAATTCATAAGTTAGAAGAACTTTGGCATATGTCCGGGATCAATAAGGCTTATGTATGAGAATCATTAGCATGGAATCTAGGGAATTCAATGGTTGTCAGCTAGCAATAGAGTAGAAGTAGTAGGTGGTGGATTCAAAGTCTTAGCATTTAACTCTCATATTTTTCAACCTTATAAAAAACCCTTCTCTCAATTCTTTTGTTTCTATTCTTAGTTGTTTAGTTATAATTTCAATCATCACAATCTTCCCAAGTGTTTGTTTATTCTTTTGTTCAATTAGTTATTTGTGTTAGAATCAATTTGAGTTTCAATCCTCTTGTTGGAACGACCTCGTGCTTGCACTAACTATACTACAATCGATTCGTGCGCTTGCGAGTAATAATTTAAAACACAACAATAATCTTCTCCTGATTTCACCCTTATGTTCTCTTAGTTTATGGAACTACAAACAAGAACAATTCGTGCATCAGAAGGGACCAAATTTGACATATATATATATATATAGGGAGGATCAAGAGAGAATGTCCTTAAACTCTTAAAGTGAGGATGTTTTTATTTTTAGGATGTATTTTAATAATCACAACCACTCATTCTTTAGTTACGTACCTACACACATATGAATCCTACAAAAAAAAAAATAGCCAAATAAGAAAACATTTAACTATTTGATTAGCATAATGTTCGTTTTAATTTTATTTAACGGATTTACATTTGTTTACACAATTTTGAATGACCAAATGATTATGGATTTGGTTGGATTTTTGTAGACATCATTCTTGCATAGGAATCTAAAGAATCAACTATTGAGATTATTGAATTAGGTCACATACTTGTGTAAAATAAACAACATCCTCAAATTCTTAAAGTAAGGAGTTCCTCTCTGAAGGGCATATATATATATATATATATATATATATATATATATACAGTCATGAATTCAAATTTGCTCACCACCAATACTTTGGTGGTGATACCACCACACAATACAAAACTGTCATGTGTTATAAAATACAATTATAGTTAATCATGATGTTTTATTAAAAAATTATATTTTAAGTATTCAATTAATTTTATAGTTTTAATAGGGTGGTGATATCACCACAAAATAAAAGTGATGAGCAAATTTGAATCCCAGATTCGGTTTATTCGTGTAAATTGCAGTTTTGGATGCCTTAACTATCATGAATTTGGCTTAAATTTTGCAGAGATGATCTATACATTAGGACCTAAAAACTGAACAGTCAAGATGTGAATATGTGATCGAAAAGTGACCAAAAACTGAAAATCCGTTCCATAAGCTTAGGTAAGGATATCCTTACCTGAGAAATTTGTGTGTGGTATATATATATTCTCATTGATAATAGGGGCCTCTTTATATAGAGGATTACAATGCATAGAGTTAGAATCATACAAGGAAAGGTAATCTCTAGATTCTTCTAATTAAACCCTATTACCACTAGGTTAAGTAACCTAGAGTTTGGGCCAAACACAAATAGAGATATCCTTAAACACTCCCCCTTGTGCTGTCCAAATGCAGTGCTTTTTTTGTTGCCTCGTTAAAAACCTTGCCGAATAACAAAAACCCAGTGGGACAAAAATAACCTAAGTCGACGGGGAAAAAGAGCACAACACACCCTTCACGTTTCGAGACCATACATGTAGACATCCCCCCCTGATGTTTGCATCTCCCCCTGATGACTAAGGTCATGGTTGTTAGGATAACTTCCGCAAACGATGCTTCCAACATGTTTCTCGAAAGTGGAATTTAGGCAATGACTTAGTGAGCAAGTCCGCCACACTGTCCTCAGATCGAACCTAGTTTAGTTTGATCTCAAGGAGAGTCTGTTGTTGCTGATTATGCTTGGTGTTGTCGCTTTTGATGTAGCCTTGTCTCATTTGTTCAAAACAAGCAGCATTATCCTAAACGCTCGTAGGCTCATCTGTGATAGACTTCAAACCACAATTGTTCGAACATGCGTAATTATGGATCCAATCCATATACATTCATGAACCACTTCGTGAAAAGCAATGATCTCTGCATTGTTCGAAGATATAGCGACTAGGGTCTATTATGTAGACCTCCAAGATGTCACGGTCTTTTCCCATGGTGAACACTTAACCGGATTGGGAATGACCTTTGCGTGGGTCAGAGAGATACCCAACATCAGCAAAACCTTCCAAAACACATGTCGTTTTGGGATGGGGATAGTGGACGCAGGCCAGTGTTGGCGGCGTTCCTGGTGTGTGATGGGTCCGAATCCATAATCTCTTTATAGGCATAGAACAAGCCCATATCACTCATACATCTCAAGTATCGAAAGATATCTTTTACACTAATCCAATGGCGTCGCTTTGGCGCAGAGCTATATCTAGCTAACAAGTTCACAACATATGAGATGCCCAGTCTTGTGCATTGGGATAAGTACAATAATGCGCCTATTGTATTAAGTAAGGCACTTCTGCTTCTAGCACATCTTCATCATCATCCTTTCAACGAAGAGGATGCTTTTTAGGATCAAGACTATGGACGATCATGGGGGTGCTTGAAGGCTTGACCTTGTTAAAATGCCTAAGCATCTATCGACACGATGCTCAAGTTCCAAACCGAGAGATAATTGTGTTCTCCCAAAATCCTTCATCTCAAACTCGGATTTCAAGTGTTCAGCAGTTTCCCTTAACTCTTTAAGGGCTTCTAATGAAGATCATGTCCAACATGAACTGCGATGAAATCTGAAACTTGTTATGGAAACGCGTGGGCATATCCCTTCCCAATCAAGTAGTCATTTTAGCGAGCGTTTCAACCTCTCTGTAAACGCGCTCCATGGTCTAGAGCCACTTGACTTGGATAAATGAAGTTCACCATGAACCTTCATGTATATCCATAACTAGATCCCTATAGAGATACGTAGTGACCACAT
>BDJD01000833.1:991004-1007687 GCA_002564525.1 Rosa multiflora | reverse complement strand
TTATGTTAGGAGGTGTTGGCATCTCTAGCTCGAAAACCTTCCTCTTCGTTAGAGAATCCATCTTAACCTGGATCGCATCTTTCCATTTAGGCCAAATTTCTCTACGTTGGCATTCATTAATCAATGGAGCGTGGTTCGATATCGTTAGACTCAACAATTACTACACCAAAAACTGCATCACAGGACGGTGAAAAAATGTCGTCTTATTTGAAGACTCACCGTCGTCTATCTCGATGTTATCAGACGACGGTGAATTCACCGTTGTATGATACAAAGTCAGTCGACGTATATTTCTTAACACCGTTGTCCAAGAACTCGACAAATGCCAGACGCACCCATGCGCAGCAGTTCACACAACAGAATTTACCTTTATGCCGTTGTGGGTTGAATTTTCATACAACGGTTTTGTAGTTTAGCTGTTGTGTGATTAAAAGTAAGACAACTGTGTTCTAGTATTTTCTGTTGTATGAGCTTAAAACTAGACGACGTTACTTATTGAAATCCATTGTGTGATAGCTATGAATGAGTTAAACTAGACGACCTTACTTATAGAAATCCATTGTGTGATAGCTATCAATGTGTTATGTGAATACCCAGAATTTTTTTGTTCAGACAACGTTGGTTGACATTTCTGAAAATCTGGTTTATGATTGCTGCAAACATCCATTCTCTGAATTGATTTGTGCATTAGTTTAGTCCATTTTACCCAATGAACAGTGAATATATATATCAAGTAATCCATCATAATATCTAACATTCTGTACATAAAACTGCAAAAGGCAGTATTTCCCAAACAAAATTGTCCAAATTTCAAGCCAACAATAAAAGAAGAAAAGCATTCCTAACTAGCTACACATGAATCAAAAACTGATATAATATCTTTTCACTTCAACAAAACCTTCATGTGTCACCTTACCAAGCATCATGTGCACTATATTCTTATTTGCATCACCTCCAAGCTTGTTGTGAAGCTTCACAAGTTACAACATATTGCAACACCAGAAGGAATGTTCCTATTTATTTGTGGTGTTGAGTAGAACAAATCTGAATGGTTCTTCTAGGATTTGGATATTGGAGTGCGAAGAACTGTTTCCTCTATATCTACATCATCACCATTCAAAATCCTGCACAAGGTTTCCCATCACTTATCAAATACTAAATTACCAATACATGTCATAATAATTAGATGTCGATAGATAAGTCAGACTGGTGATTGTATCAGCTAAGATAGAGGTACATTTGAACATTATACACATGTAATTAATGAGACAAATAAGCAAATCGTAATCTACCAATGAGACTAAGCAGCTTAAATGATAGAGCAAACCTGAAATGCACAGGAGGATAAGTTCGAAAAAGTACATAAGTATTGCTTATGTTGACTTCACTATCAATCCAATCAATCAAAGTTTCCATTGATCTCTGGTATGCAGTTTAACATGAAAAAGTCAAATTAACAAATTAATAATAAGCCTCTAGTTGTGAAGGGTACTAGTTGATGCCGGATGGTTTGTAATCAAAAGCATATTTAAATGTTGTAGCAGCTGCACCATATATCCCAGAGAAAATTGCAAACAATTGACTAACAAGTTAGGTATCTTTCAATATTTTCTTATGATAAAGATGTGAAACCAATATACTGAAATGAATTGACTGATAAGTGGATTACCTTGTGAACCCACTCAAACTCCCCGCCTCTAGGATCAAATGTCCCGTGCTGCAGACTGATCAATTTAAGGGTAAAACGAGGACCACATTCCTGAGTGTTTAAGACAGGAAAGACCGTTAAGATCTACATTTATAAATGATACAATAAAGAATAAAGACATAAACATAAACTGCATGCTATGGTAGATGTGGCAATACCCTGCCTTCCTATGTCACATAAATGGACCAAGAACGAAACATAAGGACATTTCAAATGGTGGAGGAAATTTAGCCAGGGCCCTAGGCCAAACCAGATCGAGACAAGAAAGCAAATGCAAGAGGAACAAATAAATAATTGACACCAACCTGTAGGCGCGCAAATGGTTTTGCTTCAGTAATAGCGTCAACTTTGGAATCCTTGGTCCTTTTGCCCTTTACTTCAGCCTGTTTAGTCTCTTTGGTTTCAAAAATGTACCTGAACACATAGAAATTAATGATCATCAGTAAACAAAAAGCTCTACAGCAAAGGAAAGTATATAAGATCACAAGTATAAGAAAGGATCACTGCAAGAACTAAAAATAGCAAAGGAGGCACACCGATGATGCCGGAAGAATATAAAATCTCGCTGGTTGTGGAAAGTTACAACTCGCTGACCACGAAAATTTGGTTCTTGAGGGAAAAGTGACTGTATTAATCTGAAGAAAGCAGGTGAAAGAAGAAAACCATTAGGAGCTTGAAGGTAATCCATCCTTACATATGAAACCACTTGAAACTAATTGTACAGGGAAAAAAAAAAAATGAAATTACCACACTGTGTGATGAGGTGTATTTGAACCAAAAAGTCCAAAATGCATCTAATATAATGTGAGAAAAAATTTCAAACAAGTTAAGGATTGCAACCTCCCAATATGATGACCAAGACGTGTTGTAAAGTTGTTTAACACAAGCTCAAGCTCATGACTGGTTGGATTTCCATGATTCTGCAGGCATGCCAAATAAAGAATAAGGAAAGAAAATGACAGTTAACACACCCTACATTAATTCCCTAGAGATGAAAAATTAATACTTTGCAGAAATATTTTATTCTTTTGGAATCTTTCAAGATTTTTAATCTCAATGACTCCTCTTTTCACCAACTGAAGAAAATAAAAACCTTTCATCGCAATATGTGGCAAAATAGTATAAAGATGGTACTATTTTGATACATGCAACATATAGCAACGAACCTTGATATCCTTCAGTAAAACAAGCTTTGAGAGCTTAAAATGGGCAATAGGTCTATTAGGTAAGCCAATAATTAGGAGAGCATCTGAAAAATGATTGCAGTAGTTGAAGTCAGATAAAAAACAATAGGGAAAATATGGGGACGATCTCATTTCACACAGAATTTAGAAGTTAAAGACATCAGAAGCAAAGTCTGAGAGACCAACCTGGTTCCCGGCAATTGGTATGAACAACAATTAAAGAAGTGAATTCCTTTTTATTTGCATACTCTATAATCTGCAACAATGAAAAAGATTACATATATTAATTGTTTGAACTCCATGTTTGTTACATTGAAAAAGTGAAAAACAAATTGATATAAAAGACAGAAATGGTACCTTTTTCAAGTCATAAGTGTCTCTTTTATAGTACTGCGCATTTGGGATCACCGAAAGTAGTTCCTCTATAAAAGCAGGACCCCTCTGAAAACCACCAAAACAACAAAAAGCATAAACCTTAGCACACATTGGCAATCACCTTGTCATAAAATATATCAGTCCAGTAACCAACAAAAGCTAAAATTACCCCTCTGAAAACCACCAAAACAACAAAAAGCATAAACCTTAGCACACATTGGCAATCACCTTGTCATAAAATATATCAGTTCAGTAACCAACAAAAGCTAAAATGACATTGAAAACAAGTAAAAGACCAATACATACAGAAGAGTTAAATCGGCAAGTGGTGATCAATATCTTCGGATTCGATTCACGCTTCAAAACCGCACTAAACTCATCTGCATCATTTCTAACAAACAACTGCAAACTCGCTAATAACCTGCCACCATATATCTCATCCTTCTTCCCAATTAGTACTTCCCTCTTCAAATGCTTTTAACATCCTATTCAGTGACCACTTGCTGATTTGTAGGGATAAGAAATCAAAGTGACATTCTTTCATAGTTTCTGAGTTCAGTATTCTTACAATCATCTTCATTGAGCACCATTTCAGCACTTCCTGCAGTCTCTCCCTGAACTTCGAATTGGCTCTGATCATCTGCGGCTTCATCGTCTAATAAAAATAAAATTGAGTTGAAAGCAGAAAAATTCTTACAATCATCTTCATTGAGCACCATTTCAGCACTTCCTGCAGTCTCTCCCTGAACTTCGAATTGGCTCTGATCATCTGGGGCTTCATCGTCTAATAAAAATAAAATTGAGTTGAAAGCAGAAAACGATTTTATTGTTGACACCCCCATGGCATTCATGCCTTATTTTTATAACTTGAGACAAGAAAAAAAAGTACAAAACCTCAAATTGCATATAAAGCCAAATATAGCAAATACAGGCAATGGCATAGGAAATTTGAAAATGTTCATTATTCACTACCAAATTTTGTTCACTAGGGGACACCATGAACATATTGCACAATAAATGAGGTTTATATGCGAGTATACTATGCTACAAGAACAACTAAAGAAGCTTAGCATTTAATTAATCAAAACCATCTGTATTAGAGGGATCATCCAAATCCTGATTGTTCTTTACCTTCTTTCCTTTTCCTTTTCCTTTCCTTAGTTTCTTTGTCTTTTTCTTGTCATTGGCCGCTTTGGTCGAGTTATCTAGTGAAATGACAAGAGCAAACCGCATTGATCGAGTTCATTTTGAATGCAAAATTCTGACCAAGTAATTAACAAGTTAACATTTAACAAAGCTAGAACTCCACTTTACCTTCAATAGAGATCTGAACAACTTTTCTCGAATCACCATTATTTTCTTCTCTCTTTTTCTCTTTCTCATCTCTGAAGGTCCTGAACTTTTATCTGGAAACAATTCAACACAATATTAACTTTTTTTATACTTTATTCTCTTCTCATCATAAACCTACAGAGCAAAACTTCAACTTTCCAGGCTGAATTATCCAAGTGTCTTCTGTCTACTACATAATGGACATCAATTACACACATTCATGTATTGGTTTTTGTTCTAAAATCCAAAACCCTTTCTCTACTAACTTCATTCTACATAATCCTAGAAGCATTCAAGTCAATTCAAACAGTAAAACGAATCAAAAACAAAACTTGAATCAAAGTGCAAGAGATTAAAGCGACGAACCCTTTTCAACAAGCTCCAAATTTCTCTGGGCAAGCTCCTTGTTCTTCTTCTTGTCCTAGACTCCTATCTTCTCTCTGAGTAAATAGCTCAACTATAGAACTGAGACTACCTTATCTTACTTGAAACCAATGCAAAGCAAGAAGAAGAAGAAGAAGAAGAAGAAGAAGAAGAAGAAGAAGGTATCTAAACCTTAAGGAAACGAACCAAAATATGAGACCAAGTTCGGAACTTGACTAAACTTGACTGATTTCGCAGGTGTTGCGTGTCTTTGGCTCATGGATTGTCTCGGATTCGAGCGAAGACTTCAACCGGGTGCATCGATGGAGATTCTTTTTAGGGTTGAGTTGGGGTTTGGCCAAAGACGAGTAGACTTTCAAGAACTAGAGAAGACGACGGCATTATGAGGTTTTGGTTAGAGTTTGGTGGCTGTGATTGGATTTGGTGGAAGAAGGTGTCGGAACCAAGGCACGATGTTGAAGCCTTGAAGAGGAGTTGAGGCTTCTGGGAGAGAAGAGAATAAGAGAAGAAGAGAAGAAATACCCCGTCTGGAGCTTGCAAAGAATGAGATTTATCTTCGCTCTGGGGCAGAAGAAATACCCTAATCGAGTAGAACCCAACTCGATTGGTCAGAACCCAACTCGATTGGTCAGAACCCAAATCCCTCATTTCAGCAGAATGAAAACCCCCCAAAGTGAACCCAACTCTAACCCTAATCGAGTAGAACCCAAATCGAATAGAATCTAAATCCAAACTTTGAAAGATGGTGATTTGTGATGGCTAAGTGTTTTGAGAAGATGATAAAGAAAAGCTCCAGATTTTGCTCGAACTGAAGAAAAGCTCGGGGTTTCTCTCTCAGACATGAAAAATGGCCAAGGCATTAAGTGTGCCCTCGAGTTGCCTAAGGCAATAGGCATTATTATTATTATTATTATTATTTTTTTAAGTCAGACAGACAACATATAGATACGTTTACGTTGTCTGATTTGTTACATAGCTAAGGGAATGAAAGATGGAAATTTCCTGCCTCTGCAATCAAAATATTAGGTTTCCCGCTTAGGCTAGTCATTTCTCATTCACACAACAGAAATAGTTCATTCTGTTGTTGGAACTTGCAAGCATAGCAAACAATTGCAGCCGAATTTTCTTGTTTTGGGGGGAATGAATGTCATTTTGGAGCCATTTGCAAATTTTGTTACTCACTTACACAACAGAACATTAAAAACCATTGTATGATGATTTGCAGGTATACTCCTACAACGGAAGTAACTAAACTGTTGTCCAATTTAATGGCATCTAGGGTACAATTTGGAGCCAAATTTGACTCAATGGTAGGAGGGAAATATGCCGGTCTTTTTTTTTCATTCAGACAACAGATAATCTTTCTTTCCGTTGTGTCATCAGCTCATAACTAGATGTTTTAGAATTTGAGCATCTTTATACAACGAAGATTTATTAAATGTGTTGTATGATTCAATTGTTGTCAATAGACAACAAAGGATTTGTTCTCCGTTGTGTGATCACCGTTGTGTGATGCAGTTTTTAGTGTAGTGAAACTCATGCACAACGAAATGCGCAACTACATCATCAATTATGATGGAGTTTCTATCCCACGTCTCATGTACACTAGTGTAAGTTTCATAGAGCTCTATATTATCAGGAATAGGTTCTGACGTTGAGGCGTCCCCCAACGATAACCATAACCCGGAAGATACTTATGAGACGGATTTTGAGTCTTAATGATCAAAGGATTGGAATGTGCCAAAGTATCCTTTGAACCCACGGGCCTCCCACGCATCCTAGCTGGGGCCATGGCCTGTAACACCAGAGTGCCACTCTCTTTGGCGTTGGTGCCATGCCTACCTCCGTGTAGGGTTGCGCTACATCCTCTCGTAGGGACGTCCTTCCTTACAGGCATGTTTGCAGCATATTTGTGTGATCTCATCACTGTAATAGGGATCGAGATGTGACATAGTGGGGACAGGCCACGACAATTTCTGTCGTTCCTGCTGAACATCTGTGTTCTTATCTCCCCCTAACGACAGGAAGACTGTCTCATCAAAGTGACAACCAGCAAATCTAGCGGTAATGAGATCGCCTTGCAAGGGCATTAAGTGGCGGACGATTGTTGGAGTCTCAAATCCAACTGAGTGGCCCATTCGTTTGTAAGGACCTATCATAGTGCGCTGTGGCGGCACAATGAGCACATAAATGACTCACTCAAATGTGCGTAAGTACGAAATACGTGTACCCAGTCACTAGCTATAACGCAGAGGTACATTGAGTGGCGGTAGGTCGTAGATGAATTAGCATAGCTGCATGCGATATTGCATCACCTCAAGCGGATATAAGGAGATTTGTGCGCATTACCAATGTCCAGACTACCATCGTAGTCGTTTCCGCCAGACCATTCGGGTGTGTACGAGGGAATATGATGTCTAACATCAGTCCCATTGCAATAACCATCGAAAGTCTTCGATGTAAACTCTCCAGCATAGTCAAATCCAATTGACTGGATATGATGATTCGGGGAGTGAGCCCGTTGTCATATGATATGTGCTACGAGTGTAGCATAAGCAGCATTACAAGTGACAATGGCACGACACGGGACCAGCGTGTTTAGCCTGTCAACCAACAACATGAGATATTTAAACGTCCGCAATTTGGTTGAACTAGTCCACAAAATCCCTAAGGATTCTATGTAAGAACATAATGAGTATTCTCATATCCTTTGCATAGGATGGTCTCAGTCCTAATTTCCCTAAGGAACGGGCTTTGTAAAAACGAGTGAGAGGCTTTAGAAGCAACCAATGAGGATTTTGGTTGGGCCTGAGCGTCTAAAACGCTATTTGAAGCAAGCTGGTGATTGCAGCATCACCTGGGGCACCATCACCATGATGGACGCCATTTATGGCGTCATGGATAGAAACTACGCTAGCCCTAGGCTGATGGTGGACGGAGGCGGTGCCCTAGGCAACAGCGTTGATCACACTTAGTCTAGGAATCAACTTTTGATTCATGCTTCATTTCGCTCGAGAGAAAAGATGTCCGTGTGAAGTCTTTGTAGACGGTTCATCATATCATGACTAGGATGATCTATCCTGTCGTGACAAAGCCAATATGTGTCTAAATCCAAGAGATCTTCTCTCATAACTTTTATTGGATTAATAGCTCAAATAGTGTCATAGAGTCCACTAGAGAGACACATAAACTTCTCTAAGATGCGTCTTTGTTCGCAATCATTAAAGGTATTGCAAAGGAACTCATTTCCGTTCTCTACATGCATTTTCGCATGGAATTCGTTGGCTATTCATAGGATACGATTTTCCCTAAGAGCGTAGAGAGTTTCTGTGACAGCTGTAATCAATGTGCCATTTGGCAAGTGGAACTTAGGCTATTCCACGTCCTTGAATTAATACTGATGGCCCAGCCATCGTAGTCACAAAGTCATATGCTCAGAATCAAAATGGAGTCATAATGAAAAGAACTCGAAATTTTATTCATAAGCCAACTTCCTAGACATCACACTTACTTTGGGTGAGCCTACTTTGAAGAAAGACTAAACCATTGGCATTTACTACAAAGTATATGGCAATTGCCTATTACATCTCTTGGAAAAATAAAGACTTAAACAGAATTGGCGATCTATTGATCCCAGTCAGATTTGAAGTCTTCAATCCTTCACTTTAGATCATCTTCTTGATCTTCTTGTTCCACATAGTGAGCTTCTCTTGCTTCACAATATGCTTTGTAGGTGGTGACAAGTTCTTCACGAGCTCTACAAATGTGTGCCTAATGATCAGACACTCCACATCGAGAACATACATCTCTTTGCTCGAACTCCATTGATTGAGGTTCTTTGAAAGCGTCATTTAGATGGCTCTTAGTGTTGGTGGCGCCACCAGCATGGCCAGAGGCGTTGCCTCCCTCTCTCTTTCCACGTTGACCTCTTCGGTTGCATGTTCGCCTATTTTGGCAGTTACCTTCCCAAGTAGAGCGATTATATGTATCAGAATGTTCAGAAGTATACCTAAGATTAGGGTTTCGCTCTTGGCGCCCTCTCTTAGAGGTGCGACTATAATTGGATTCCGGAATATGCTCTGTTTCCATGGATCTCAAATTATAGTTCTTCACAAGGATATTGTTATGCTTTTCAGCGACATTCATAGCTCCAATTAGCTCATGAAACCTTGTGATCCGTCTTGCATTAACATCTATTCGATAGTTCTTAGCAACCATCAATGCAGAGACGGGGAAGGTAGAGAGAGTCTTCTCAATCAATATCGCATCTGTGATCTCTTTACCACAGAATTCCATTAAGGATTTAATGCTAAATGCTTCTGAGTTATAGTCAAGAACTGACTTGAAATCACAAAGCAGAGGCTATGCCATCTCACTTCTAGGTCAGGAAGCAAGGAGTCACGGACGTTGCCAAATCTTATTTCGAGTGAGACCCACAGCCTTTTGGGGTCTTCTTCATTCATACACTCATACTGGAGCGAATCATCCATATGACGAGTCATTAGGATGATGGCTTTCGCCTTATCTGCCTCTAAGGCCACTCTATTTGCTTCCAAAGCCTGAGCTTGCTCAACAGTTAGCACGTCCTGGCTAGGCTCGAGAATCGTATCCAAGATTCCATTGGCCTTGAGATGCTGACGGATATCACGAACCCACTTGTGATATTCAGAGCCTGTTGTTCCCAATGGAGCAAAGTCCAATTTGTTCAAGCTACTCATCCTGAAAGAGAACAAGAAATTAGGGTTAGTTTCGGAGCGAAATAGGCTACCAAGAAAACATATGAAATTTCTGAGCGTAATCGCTTCCAAGAAATTAGGAATTTCCGAGCGTAGTCGCTTCCAAGAGATATTGGATTAGATCGAAACAATGATGTAAGTGGTCGATCATAAATTCTCTACAAACTCTAAGTTTGGAGATCTCAACAAGCTCTAAGCTTGGAATGAGCACGAACCCCCACAGTTCGGCTTAATTTGGTCTCCCCTATAATGAAGAAAGGGGTGGGGGAAGAAGGGAGGTTGCAAGTCCCCGAAAAAGAAGAGAAATTGAATTAAAAAACTCTAAAAAAACGGGAACGTTTAGTAAAAAATACCTTGAAATAGGCCGCCGGAAAATTTGACAGGAAAAAGTCGCCGGAAGTGGCCGGAAAATCGTTGACCGGGAGTTGATCGGCTGGATGATATGGCACTGATGCTGACGTGGCAGTGGGTCCTTCTGCTGACGTGGCAGTGCTGATGTGGCAGTGGGTCCCTGTGCTGACGTGGCAATGGGCATGCGTCAGTGGGCCTCTACCATGGGCTTGGGCTTCCTTTCCTTTTTTTTTTTTTCTTTTCTTCTCTTTTTTGTCGGTTTTCTGTAGGAGATTTAGTCGGCCGATTCAAGCACTTTTAGGCAGGTTTTCTCACTTTTTCTTCCGGTTCCAGAATCTTTGGCTTGAGAGGCTTCTGCTACCATAATTTGGCGGAAATTGGAGGTCCGGAAGATGGTGAACGGGTGGAATATTTGCTGCTAGTCGTATAGAGCTTCCGGTGGCCGGTTCGGTGGTTTTTCGTTCGGTTCTTGAGGTGGGGCTGCTGGTTTTGGACTCCTGGGATCAAGTTCTTCAAGGTGTGAGGTGGAGGTAGAAAAGGCTTCAAGGTTTTGTATTCGGATTCAAGGTTTTTAGCTTCTTGAATCGGGGTTTGGCTATTTGTTTCAGGGTTAGGGCTTCGTGCTGATAACGTGTTTTAGGGAATCAGAAATTGAGAGATAATCGCTGTGCATTTTCATTGATAATAGGGATATCTTTATATAGAGGATTACAATGCATAGAGTTAGAATCATAAAAGGAAAGATAATCTCTAGATTCTTCTAATTAAACCCTATTACCACTAGGTCAAATAACCTAGAGTTTGGGCCAAACATAAATAGAGATATCCTTAAACAATATATAGTTTCTCTCCTTAATTGGAAACTAGACCATCTTATTGGAGTAGCATTTGAGTTATTATAGGGTTCTAATTATTCATGGTGGGTGAGAGAAAGCTCTCATCACCACTATACACTAAATTTGAATTTGAAATATCTACATAGTTGTTATATACTTATAATTTGGTAAAAGTTACCAGTTTTAGGATACAAATACAAGAAAATAACAAATTTATTAATTCAATGTGTGTGAAAATTTTGTGGGATATTGTAGCTCTAATGATGAAGCATTTAAACCCCACACCCAAGTTGTCAACGAAAGAAAGAATAAAAAACATTTACACCCATCAAAATGTCTTAGGAGACTTAAAACTCAGTGTGTAAAAGAAAATCCTATCAATCACTCAAACAAGAGAGTTCTTGGTTAATTTCTTAACCTCATGGCTATCTTTATCCTGACTCAAAAGTGGAGCACCATCCTTAACGTCAGCTGCTTGTTTCTTTTTGTTCTCTTGTGCACAGAAATATGAATACAATCCCATCCCAAAAATGGCGACCAGAATTCCGATTATGTTCCTCTCAGTGAAAGGGTCATGTAGTAATGTATAGCCGAATCCTAGAACAAGGCATGTCTTGAGGTGCCCTAGCACTTGATATGTCACTGGTGATGTCTTGCCAATCACCAAAAAGGTGCTAAAGTTCACAGAGACAGCTATTAGGCATGAGAGTATGATGAATACCTACACACATAATCATTGAAATTTTTTAATTACCATGTAGGGAATTAGCCTCCTGAAAATAGCATCAAGTATATATGCATCAATCGTGATGAGAATTTTGGATATTACTAAAGTGAATTCTGATTCTAGTTACCTATAAGTGAATATTATCCTACATAAATATCTGCATTTGTGATTATTAATTATGCATTAGTGTCCTATAGTTGCAATTAAATATGTAATGGAGATTATACCAAGACTATGGGGGAGTATTTGTGGGAAAAGACGCTTTGCTTGGTGAGGAACTGATCCACCACAGGTCCGGAGACGAAAAGAATAGCTGCTTGAAAAGGTGCTGACTGGTAGAGTAGCTGAGTAGAAGACACATTGAGCCTCTTCTGTATTGTGTTTGTTAGCTGAAATTGAACGCTTAGTTAAGAATCAACCCCTTTTAAAAACCATCTATGGAGTTGAACCTACTGGAAAAAGACGTGACAACAGAAAGTAGTTGGAAAAAGAAAACATAAAATACAAAATAAAATTAGAAAGGATACAATTTGTCCAACACAGGTTGTTATGATGGCTAGAAGCGAGAGAATGGTTCCAACAAAATTGAGCTGGAGGTCTGTCACAGAGGCAATGCCAACTCCAACAAGTAATAGAAAGAGAGAGAACTTTATTTGCTGGCTGCAAAAAGTAGATTAAAGAAAAGGGTTATTGTGAGACTTGAAATGGGAATAGTGTATATATATGTTTTGAATAAAAGGCAGGGAACAAATTGAAAATGCATTACCTGAATTGCTTTTTCAGGAAAAGAGTCTCCACTAACACAGTAAATGGTATGATTGCAAGCTTGGTCATCTGAAAATTGAGAATAAAAAAAATTATAACAAACACAGAAAAACCTAACATATCTGAAATTCTTATAACTTCGAATATGATTCTCTTTTAAGATAACCACATTAGAAAAATGAGCATATTAGATCGAAGAGTGCTACTATGTATCATTCTTATTCATCACATTTGTGATTATAACTGCGTTGATTAAGGAATAATAGGTATGGTGGCAAAGTCGTCATACCAAAATTAATGAATGAGATGAAATCAGTGTATACCTGGTAGAACCCAACAGAATTGAATCCCAGACTCAAATTGAGTAGTCCAATGGAAACACCATTTAGAATGCCAAAGAGCATGACAGTCTTCATGTCAATTGACTTGCTCTCGAAGAAATTGAGACGATTTGCCACATGAAGTGTGCAGAAAGTTACCATGAGATGCCAACTGGTAAGTGTTGTTGCTGCTCCAAAAAAGAAGAAGATAAATATGTAAATTTATACAATAATATATGCATTGGTGAATTTGTTATTAAAATAAAGGTCTAGTTAAGTCTGAGAATTAAATTAAGCTCAACATTTTACTAACCAAAATAGACAAAAAGAAAAATATTGGTTACCAAATGGGAAGCCAAGGTTGCTCATCAAGGCTTTGTTGCATATAACAATGGACACAGATGATGCCACTGAAAGGAACAGTGCACCAATAACGCCCAATTGGAAGCCAGTCATTTCTCCCATCTTAATGATATGTATTGCTATCTGAAAAAGAAAACAAGTTTTTATAGGTTGGTGCATGTACTCGTACACTAGCTAATTGATATTTTGTGAGAAGCCATGCCAAATGCTAGTTCCAAATAATACTTGGATAACAAAGGAAAGGGTGCTGGTGACTTGATAAAACTTAATATACTATATATGAGAAAATTTTAAAACTTTTTGTGGGAATAAGGCATTACATAAAAAATGTTAATTAAGTTGCTTAGCGACTATGGAATGACTATAGTATTAATCGTTTATCCAACTATGATGTTCTTTAAAGATATAATGGCTAAATGGTTTTCCAATTGAGCTGTTTATTCTAAAGGTCATTAGCAAAAACTGAAAAAAAGAACCTAAAAGATGTATGTTTTACGAGGATTGAATGTCAATGCAAGTTGGTCAGGGACAAAGAGAATGTCCTTGCTCAACGAAGACTTTGTCAAGGCTTCAGTTCAATTTGTTGCTACACCCATTTCCCTAGCTGGCTAGCTCAATTTTATACTACCCATATTGAGGTAGCTTTATGTGCTCCACGATGATGAACACATAATAATTAAAAGACAAAGAAGAGGACGGCCGAGTACGAACCTTTCAGAGAAACCAGAAATCTCTACCGGCAGTTTACAAGCTCTGCAACTTTGCAAAATCTTCACTGTTTATGATCGCAGAGAGAGAGAGAGAGAGATGAAATCCCTCAATGAACCTCGATGACCTATTGCACGTATCAATACGTACGGCTTCTAGCTAAAACTCCATGAAGCTAAATCACCAGTGCAGCAATTTTGAGCTACAAAACCCAGGTTTCAGAAACTGGAGGTGGGATTGTATTGGTATAACGAACCTCAGATAGAGAGTGAGGTGGTCGTGGCTTGTATGAGAATGTATGCATGTAATTACAAGGTTTCGGAGGCTTTATATTATGTAGGTTTGCTCTAGGCCTCTAGCTAATTTTGTGGTTGGTGCCAGACGGAGTCTAGTTTTATAAACTGCTGGGTCCTGTTTTCATCGCGTGGCTCCCATTAAGATTCCAGAAGCAGGTTAACGGCCGATCTAAGCAACTAGAGAGTTACAACTGACAAATTCAAATGACCGTATTGAGGGATTTTGTTTTGATTGCCAAAAACACCCTTTCCCCACTTCATGTAATGGAAAATGGCCATCTTTTGCTTACATTTATCCTCTTACTTGCTTTAACAGATAATAGAGAAAATTACGTTTATATATCCTCTAGTGTTCAAGTCCAAAAATTTGTTAGCAAATTCGAAGTTGGAAGTGGTATATGATAAGCACATTAAGTTAATAGATAACACAAATTAAGCAAATAGATAAGTACGGACATGATGCTAGATAATACTTAAATTTGACTCTTGTTTTTAAACCGCTTTCAAACAGAGTTTTTCAACAAATACAACAGTCGAATGTGGTAAACAAGATTTAATGCTAGTAATCCTATAAGGTTAGGAGAAGGGCTTTTTAGACCATGAATTGAATTTTTACATATTAGGAGGCTAACTTTGTTTTAACTAAGCTGAAAATACTAACCAAAAGAACAAACTTGGACATACTAACCATGAGACTAACGTTGGAAATATCAATCAGTCTTAGCGCACAAGCAGGGGGGAAGGTGATAGGTGAAACGTTTCTTTTAGGAGGGTGAGGTATCTGCAAATGCAAGCATATGGTTTGGCACCTTCCTCAAGTTCAATTAATGTTTGGTGAAGACTCGACTTTAGTCTCACTCCAATTGAAAAAGAAAAGAAAAGGTCTATCATTTCTATAATCGTATTCACTGTTTGTTGGGCTCATGCAAAAAAAAAAATGGCATTTAACTATTTAAGCTACATGAGCTTTTGAGTTTGTTTGGCCTAAACTAAGAATAGACTTAAAAGGTAGACTATATTTGCTCTTTTCCATCCATCACTTTCTCTTTGTTAGACATCATTGTCTTTTCGTTGATTTATTTTTTATTTTTTATTTTTTTACAAAAGAACTAATGAAGGGTCGACTTTATTAAATTTACGAAGAGCAATGTTCCGAAATAATTCAAGCGGGTCGTTGGTCATCAAAAAAAAAAAAAAAAGCGGGTCGTTATTAATACACCAAAAGCAAAAGATCGGGCAGAAAGAAAAGATTGTCTAGCTAACATGTGTACATGCAGTAGTGTTAGCAGAGTCTTTTAATATGGCAAAGTCCGATCGATGCAAGGCAGGGCCTAATTAATACATGATCTTCGATCATATAGTCTCCCAAGGATAGTAGAGTATTTAGACCAGTCAACTGTGAAAGTTGCAGCTTGACCAATGAAGAGTCCGTCTCGATAATCACTGGTGAGAGAGAGAATACTCGTTAATCAACCGGCAGTTTGACATGCCAGTAACTCGGCATGTGCATGTGCGAACTGAATCTCGTAGTATGAAACCCTAGCCACCCTTCTTTGTATGAATATCAAAAGTTCCATCCACATCCACTTTCAGCCAACCTTCCGGGGGAGCGTTCCATTTGGGATTTCCATTTCGTTTTTTACAAGTAGTCGCATTAAACGAGCAGAAGATCGAGCTCCTTTGGTAGACGCTGCCAACATAGCTAAAACCACTCCTTGACCTCCTACTCTTCCGCTTCAGTGGTAAAGCAAACTTGCAAGAAAGCAGGGTCTGTACTCGAGACTTCTCGGGTAAAGCTACAAGCATGACCTAAGTGAACATTACTCTCATCAGCTTTTGGGCATGTTTGCGACTCCATCTCAACTCGTCTTCAAGTTAACCTGTCCATTGTAGGTATTAGTATACGGCGACAGAGTTATCCACTAGGTATTATCGACTGTCAAACGCTCTTGGGATGCCAGTACTTGATGTTACCGGAACAGCCACCTGATCAAAAGATTACTCTATTCAACAAGTTGTCTTAACAGAAAACATACCTTAATTTTGGTTCAGGTTTCTTTCGTTGATTTTGTTTTATCCCATGAATTTCAACCCTGGATATATATAAAATCATCTCAACACTTAATAAGAGTGGATGCCTAGAAAATCCTTTGTAACTGTTAGAATAAGAGAACGATATGAAAATAGAGAAGGATTATTGGAACTGAATTGCATTGTCATTGATTGAAAGAAGCTCTGTATAAATAGAGCGTACAAAACAAACTAAGCAAAAAATCTGGAACAACTACCCATGACTAACAACTCCTAAGTTCATGGGATTTCCCTAAAGACTTGGTAAACAAAACAAACTCCTAGTAGACTAGGACTTTTACTTATTCAAAACTAATTCAAAACATAAAACACCTAACAATTGCCCCCTTAAACTGATAGTCATCAAGACATCAGTTTAACTAAGAAACTCCAGCAAGTCAATCCACGTGCATCAGTAATATCATCAGAAACTTCTTTCATAGAACACATACCAAGTAGTCCTCGCAGCCTCATAAATGTAGCAACCTTGAGAGGCTTTGTTAGGATATCAGCAATCTGATCTTCACT
>BDJD01000833.1:935030-967112 GCA_002564525.1 Rosa multiflora | reverse complement strand
ATCCTAACCCTAGAAAAAGGTTTAGCAAAAGATAACTAAGTAAAACATAACAAAAACATAAAAAGAATGGAAAGGGAAAAGAAGGGGAAGATGGATGAGTCGTCTCTGCTCCTTAGGCGTCTACATTGTGCTCCCGAGACTTCATTCTCATGTAAAATTTGTGCTCCCTTATGTAGGAAAGATTCCTACTTATCTTTGGCTTCAAGTTTCCTTGTTAGACTTGGGATCAGATTCTTTTCTTCATTTGGAATGGGAAAACCTTGAAATATCTTCAGTAAAAGTATAAATAAGTTCATCATTGAATCCTCATCTGAATTAACTTCCTTGAAACATTAGAATTGATGATCTTGTGCCACAAAACTTGAGTCCTCCACAAACGTTTGTAAATTCCTAAGTAGATTTACTATTTTGACCTATCTTCAATCAAACAATCATAACTTTATCTAGAAGTATTGAAATCGAGATCCGTAAAATTCTCCAGAAAGTAGACATTCGTAGCTTTCCAATGATGTACATTGTATAATTCGATCTGCTACTTTCCCAGTAATTCGGAGAATTTGGATGTTCTGCACTAGCAGATTCTGAGACTTGGGATTGTAGATTGCCTTCAATCCTAGTTAGCTCATTTGGGTTCTTTTCTTCTTTCTATGGAACAAACCTACAAAAACACTAAAAGATGCAAATGAATCATAATTAAGGAGAACTAAATATAAATATCAAGATAAAGAGGCATATAAATATAGGAGAATATTAGCACATCAATTCTCCCCAAATCTTCTTGTAGAGGTGCCGGCGGTGGTGGGGGATTTGGAAGCTTATGGGCCCAACCCCTTATATGGTCTTGATCATATGGACACCGACGGGACAACTTGGGGTTTATGAGGAGGGTGATCTGCCTCCTCTTATTGTTTTTCTAATGCTCGGGTTTTTCTGAGCATGCATATACAAAAGTTTTGTTTTAATCATTTAATCAAAGAATTTTCAGTCGTATCATAATTGCGTGTATTGGCGGCGGAAGTTGCCTCTTGGCATCTGCTCAAAATCTCACTCTTTTCTTCCGTTCGGAGGAAGATGATTTTTTTTCTCTTCAATTACCATGTTGCTCAATTAGGATATTGTGTTCCTCGATTTTCTCCTCCATAGTAACTCGGACGAAGATGACCTGTAACAAGAGAGAGAAATTCTTCGGATGGTTATAACGTTGGGGTGATGTCGGTCAAGAACTCACCGAGGATCAAGTTAGGGGTGCATTTGATTAAAGTGAATTGCTTAAATTTGTATGAATGACTTTACCTCCTTACCGTGTGAAATGTGGTTTATATAGGGTTGGTTAAGGTCCTTACAAGGTAGAAATTCTTATGCCAGATTGACCTAGGATTTGAGTAAATCGCCTATGGTTGGAATATTGAGAATTGAGAAAGAGTATTTCTAGAAGTTTTCTCACATTCGGCCAACCGGGAATAGGGATGGCAATGGGGCGGGTTGGGGATCCTCCATCCCCATCCCCAGGGTAATTCTCCACCCCTATCCCCGCCCCAATCCCCAATAAAAATATATTGGGGATTCCCCGTCCCCATCCCCACTGGGGATGAAGCCTCCAAACCCGCCTCAAATTCCCTATAAGAATTTAAAAAATAGAATAATTTTTTTCTCATATTCTCTTTTTTAAAATCAAAATGTACAACAAGTAAAATTAAAACATGATTAAATTCATAAATCATAATTCAGAGAGTGCAAAAGTCAAACACCATTAAAGTAAAAGTGTAGTCATTAAAGTAAAGTAGTAAATGTATATATTTGTGATTTATATTATAAAATATATATATATATATATATAAATTAAATATATGTAAATATCATTGGGGCGGGTTTGGGGATGAAGATCATAATACCATCCCCGATCTTAGATAGCGGGGATTGGGGATCCCCATCCCCATTCCCCATTTGTCCCCAAATTCTCACCCCATTAGGAGCGGGTATCCAATGGAGCTCCGCCCTGCTGGAGATTTTTGCCATCCCTAGCCGGGAATCACAAGCCCAATTATGTGTTGGGCGCCTTATGGATCATGTTTACGTTTCCCATCCCATTTGGGATCCATTGTCTCGTATTGGACCGGAGTTGTTACATATTGCTCTGTTAATAGTGCTGTAGAAATGCTCTGCTGCTCTTGCTCTTCTATTGAAGAAACAAGTTTAATAACATTCAGAGAAATTGAGATATTGAATACAAAGTGAAGAAGTGTAGTATATGTATATATGATTTCAAGTAGAAATTGATAATTAAAAAGAAAATTTGCCGGATTGAACCATTTCAGAGAGATTTTCATTCATTGAACAATCCTTTCCTTTTGCTTACAAAGTTACATGAACCATTTTGGTTGCTTATGTAGTTCTGCAAACCCCTTTAGGCTGCACTACAACATTAGTGAGCAACATGATCCCAAATTTCTTTGCTAAAATCCTATCCTTCCCATCTTATCCAACTCTGTTTTTTGTCCTCCCACATAAAAAATGAAGAAACAGAACTACATTTGTTTATAAAATTAAAGAATGATCAATAACAATTCGATTTATCAGAACCTGGCACAGCGTGCTGGTAGACCGGTTTGATGATCAACCATGACTATCTCAGTGGCATTGTTGCATCCAATCACATCTTGCCCTAACTTGGCTCCAGCTGCCTTTAAGCCTTTAAGAGAAACCGGCATGTTGAAGAGGTTCAAAGATGGCAATCTTGAGGCCGGAGGCAATTTGCCACCTGGCAAGAAATTTCGGAAATCTTCCTTCAACAATGGCACTTCAAAATCTGACTTGTCATGCTTCACAACATTGTCCTTGGCGCTGATATGAGCCCCGGGTTCCATATGGTTAGTTGAAAAGCTTGCCTGGTTTGGAAAGTTTGGATAAAGACTCACATATCCTCTAAGGTACATCATGTCTATAAGAAACTTTTTCCATGACGCTTGCCAACCATTAGTCCTGGACTTTGGAATTTGAACCGGGTTTTTCTTGGCATCTTCGGTGAACCTCATGTTCATATAGACATAGAACTCTCTCCATTGCTTGGGGAAGAAGACTGCTCCCCAACTGCAAGGTAACTGGTGGAAATAAGGTGTGTTTGGATGAATGTTCTTAAAAAACTGTGTTGGGTTCCATTTAGGCCTTTCTTTCACCACCTCAACTATCCTAGGGGTGTAGAGAGAGATTGAGGACAACTCGGGGAGAGACACTTGAGGATCATAGTGGTAGGCTAAGAGGGCGTATTTGATCCATAGGTAGTAGTAAGGTGAGACTTCGATATCATCTTCGAGTAGCAGACCAAAATCATCATCAGATGTAGGGTACCAACTCTCACTGACAGCTCGAATAAGCCCTCCTTGTATGATCCTCCTCTTGAGAGTTTTAGGGCCATGAGGCCAGTCAAATGAGCTTACTAATCTAATAGTTGCTTCATCAACTTTGCTGTCCATGTTGAAGCTGATAGGTACCTCATCCCCAAGATAGTATGCATCACTGAGAGATTTAAGAAGCCTTGTAAGGGAATGCATCCGGTTTTGGGTGATAATGTTGATAGAAATCCGCATTCTGTTCCAATCTGCAAAGCATAAATTTTGTTGGTTAACAAATTAATGCTTATTAAATATTTTGTAGAACATATAATTGAGTTAGCTTAAGTTACAGGGAATTTGAATAAGAGAAAAGTTGGGATTATTACTTGGCAATGCTGTTGTTCGAAGATCAGCCATCCAAAGAACTTTTGATATTGAAGGCCGTGGTAAAAGAACCAATGTTGTACCATTCCCATTAGTCTCTGTTGCCATTTTCAAAATTTTTTTCACATTAGGATCAATGTCAGCCACTGCAATCACCACACTCGGGTTATGAATCTTGATCAACCCTTTCATGCTAGCATATACTCCTTGCAGCACTACCACCTCCGAGTTTGATATCCCCGAAAGAGCCCCCACTGCCAAATCAAAGATCTTAAACCTCCGCTCTTTGCATACCAACTTAGGCCACTTGAGTGCAGTAGCTGCATCTTCACAAGGGCAGAAATTGCCTCCAGAGACGGCAATGTAAGCTTTCTTTCCAACAGTAGACCTGAATTTCTCAATAAGAGGTGCAAGTGCTTTAACTTCATCAGCAGAATGAGCATAGAAAAGGGCATCAATTTTTTGAGGATGCATTGCAGCCCACTGCGTGATATAACCAGTAGATAGTGCTTTCCACCATTGATCGTCTCGGACTTGAACAATGTCTTTGAAAATTACCGTGGTTTCGGATACATAAGCAAGTCTATGTTCACTGTCACCCCAAGTTTCCTTATCCTTTGGGTCAACTGGAAGAACAAATGAGCCAGCATTTCTGTACTTTTGAAGCTGATAACTGCATTTTTATCAAGAAAGGAGCATCATTAGAGACTTAGAAGCATATAAATGATATAGTACCTAATTGACAAGAAGTCTTCTCAATACATTTTTGACATCATTAAACTTTAGTTCCCTCTTTATGTGATCTATTTTCCAATGTTTGCAAGATATACTTGAAATTTTGTTTTTGGAACTGCTATTTAATAATCTTAAATAAATAAATAAAAAAATCCTTTTTCAGTGGTTGGTGAAGTCCTTTTAGTGTATATCCCTAGTGGTGCTGGCCAAAAATGTTCTTTTGGCCAATGGAGTGCAATAACAAGCCCCTAATGCTTTAGGGAATCTCAAAAAGAGAACCATCTTTCCAAGAAGGTTGTTGCTTAATCGAGCAAGATGAACATGTATAATGTGAAGTAAATTATATACATAAGACAAACAAGTGGAGGCAGAAAATCAAAATAGCGGAAACAGGGCATAGAATACCTATTTTAAATAGAAGGTATTCTATTCAGCTGTAAAAAAGACAAGTTGACTCCATTATTAGTGTAAGTTTAAGATTCCTTCAACCCAATTTATCAATTAAGAAAAGAAATCTGATTAAGTACAGAATTAGAACTTCAAATTAAGTCTAAAGAGTTTCCGAGTAAATAGGATCAAGTTTAATCCCTAGACAGTTGAATTAATCCAACCAAGGCATTCAAATCATGGTTTTAGTGTACCCAATAGATATTGAGAATCAAATCTAGAAACCCACTGATATATGTACTTGATATTGTTGACTCAAGGTAACTCCAATTTACTATGTAGGTTCGTGCTCAAGGTAAAAACTTCAACGCAGATAAAAATAACCAAAAACGCAGAAGTTAAAGGGTTGTAATCATAATTAACACATACCTAAGGTGCAGATCTTCGCCGGTCGAAAATGTGAAGGGTGTCTCAATGAAAAGTGTCTTAATCAGCTCTGCAGATAAGAACCAAGAGCTGGAAAGAAAGTCCACCTGCACAATTTTATCAAGAGTGATATCATATGCAGGGTCAGGTAAATAGAGTCCTGCCTCCTTAGACCTGAACTTTCTATAGCTTGGAAAAGTGAAGTCCTTTTGCCTAAATGGCAAAATCCTTCCTATGCTGCCCAAAACCGAGTTCTTGTACTTCTCTGTCCCTGCTACATGAGACAAAATCTGCAGCATTTTCTTCCCAGGAATCATGTCATCATCAACAATGTACACAAGATCGGCTTCGGTTTGCAAAGCCATTTGGAACCTTCCATAGTACTTGAAGTCATAGCTTGAACTTATGAAGCTTATTCTTGAATCGTTGTAGCTGTCGACGATTCTCTTCAAAGAGAGCTCATTTGGACTCCCAAATGAAAGAACCCAAACATGGTGGAAAGGAAGGGTTTGTTGGAGCAAGGTATCAAGCTGAGCACAAAGTGTTTTCCTCTTGAAGTGGTTCAAGATCACTGTGACTTTTGGTCTGTTGGGACCTTTCAAATCCCACTTGGACTTCATTGCCATCAGCTGAGCAAGAGTTTCTGTACCAATGTTCTTGCTTTGGAAGTCCAACACCTCATTGTAAAGCTCTGTCTTCAGCTTGATCATCTGAGCATCATTGGACTTCTTCTGCTCGAAATCAATCTTTTCGTGCTCGCAAATTTCGGAGGGAGTGATGGGTTGGATTTCGGCCAATCTCACAAGAGAAACAGAATCTTGATAGTGACCAATGATGTGGGGTGGGATTATGTACTGTTTCCATTGCTGTGCAATCTTGGTAGCCCATGTGAAGTCTGGTTTGGTTCGTAAATCGATGGAAGGGCTCATGTAGTAGAGAAGGAATGTTGCGTAAACTGCAAAGGCAAACTGGAGACAAGTGAGAGCTGTGACAAGCCTAGCAGAAGTGCTCTTCTGAGGTTTCCCCTTGGCTTTTCCTCCAACATAATCACTCAGCATTCCTTCCAAGTGATCCCTACTTCTCGTATTCGTATTTCGATCAAGTCCCATCATATGATGTTTAAGTATACAGAATATTGTTACACCTGCAAGAAACATTTACAATCCATCAGTTTAGAACTCCCGCTAAACCTCAAAATTGTGTACATGCATAGCCAAGATTGATGCTTACCAAAAGATGCAAGACACAAACCAAATTGGAAAATGCTATGAACTTTTAGGAGTAGTGATATCTCTTTGAAACAAAGTAGAAGATGATATGTATAGAACTGTCTTGGAGGAATTTCGTAGAACAATTGGAGTTCACCACCAACTACGCAGCACAAGAATGTAGAACCACGTTTAGGAAAAGCCTTTGGAGGGTCAAGTTCACGATGAAAAGGAGGAGGAGAGATAGCAAAAAGCCAAGAAGGGCTTTAAACCTGATTTTGGTTGACGAGCTAACGGATCGAGTGGTTTTTATATACATAAAAGAAAGGGTCACAAGAAGTGCAGGGGAAGCAGCCCATGGAAAATGCATCAAAGCTCACATGGGGTTAACGCTTATATTAAAAGAAAATGAGAAACAAAATGTGAGATTTTTAAAGAAATGGGGGGGGGGGGGATGGTGTTTGATATTTAACGCGTTCCCTTCACTACAACTCTCACATTTCCACCCTTAAGTCACCACTTTAAAGCCGGCTTTGACGCCTTAGAAAAGGGCTTCCCCTGCGTTTTCGGCACTGGTGTATTTAACACAACTCTCTTTGACTCAAATTTACTAATTACGTACTGGATTCATAAATTGACCAATCAAGGTCTAAGTTTCTGAACCTTAGGAAGGTTTATAATCATTGTTTAACGAAAATTAAACAGTTTAGCTAATCGGATCAAAATTGACAAAACCCAATTTCCAAGAAAAATAGATTAATTTTGCCTAATAAGTTCAGTACATGTACCATGAAAAGACCATATATGGACTCAAAGGAAAGACAGACATGTTACACACACTACCTTGAGGATCAAGTAAAAATGAATCAAAGAAAGAACCACGGGAGGATCAAGTAAAAATGAATCAAATGAACCAAGGGATCTCCAGCTTCTTCCTGCTTCAACTAAGCAAGCTTAAAGCTAAACCTGAATTTCACACCACCACCACCACAACTTATGTCAATGAAGGGGCCACGTCGAGGTTACAGGGAATGGAAGCATATACATTAGGGCATAAAGATTGAGTAGGGAAAGAGATAATTAGTAGAGAATAATGTGAAACTATATATTGAATACATAGTTTGACCTTTTGCATAAAGATGCCTAATTGAACGTTGCAACAAGCTTATAAGTTTATGGGTTTTTGCCAAACTTTGACGAGTTCATCTTTGCAAGAAACCTGTAGGCTGAATAGATTTGCTTGTAGCTAGCAGTACCAAAAATAGGTTTGGAATTATTTTATCCATGGGAAAACAGCTAGAAAAATTAAAGGAAGCAAAGTATGAATGGAAGTATATATGGAACACTCGCTGTTATTAACCTAAATTGGTCAAGTCGTATTTTTGTAGGTGAGTTGCCATTAGAGTTACAGAAGCTAAGAAAAGAAGAACGGAACTTTAGGTTTGTTATCATTTTTGAACAAATGATCCCATTACGATCACATTCAGTCGCACCAGGTTGTTTTAGTGTGAACACCTCTGTGGAATAAACAGAGTCATTGCTTCTAATTAATTAGAGATATTTCGGTTTAAGTAAAATGTATGAGTGAGTTTTAAGATGTGTTTAGTGATAAAAACATCCCAGATCTTGCTTATGGGTTTATAAGGATTTGGGCCACTCTATTCCTTGCCAATTGGTTTTGGATGTGAACCTCAGATTACTTTATTATGGTATCAGAGCGTGTTATCCCACGTGTGCATGCCTAACGGCCACACGGGCTCCACGTCACCCAAAATTTGTCCACGTGTATGACTTGAAAATCCGCTACACGTGTGGGGGGGCGTGTTGAGAATATAAACATCCCACATGGGAAAAATATGGGACATTGCCTAAGAGTTTATAAGGATTTGGGTCACTCCATCCATTGCCAATTGATTTTGGATGCGAACCCCAAGTTACTTTATCATTTAGTTATATTAAGAAAATTAGTATGGACATGAAGCTTGCATGAAATTAAAAAAAAAATAATAATAACTATTATTTGGTGATTAAACAATTACCCTGATTGTAGTAGGGATGGCAATCGGGAGGTTAGGGTAATGGTATTAAATTATCATTCCCATACCCGACTTCATTATCCATCCCCTTACCTGCCCCAATCTCCATAATAAGATACTGGGGATTCCCCGTCTCCGTCCCCATTGGGGATTAGGTCCCCGTACCTGCCCTAATCCCTGTTAACAATATTACTAATTTATAATATAAAAATTTATACAAACAATTATGGATTGTAAACTATGAAGTTAAAATCATCAATATTATAGGGATTCCCCGTCTCCGTCCCTATTGGGGATTAGGTCCCCGTACCCTCCCCAATCCCCGTTAACAATATTACTAATTTATTATATACAAATTTATACAAATAATTATGCATTGTAAAATATGAAGTTAAAATCAAACATCAAAATAAAATAAATTTCTTATTTCAATCAAGGAAAATTGACATGTTGATAAAGATCTTTTATTAAAGGGTCCTTGACCCAAAGCCCCAAAATGAGCAAAAGTTATCCCATTTACCCCAGCAACAAATTTTTATTCCCACATACACAATTTGACACCAAATGACCATGTTACCCTCAACCGAATTAAAGATTAACAATCACGCCATTCGACATCAATCACTCTCTCATCCCGATCTCTCCCCTCTTTGGCGCTGTTGCTCTCACCTATGTGCCGTCTCTCTCGCCTCCGGTGCTCTCTTTCTCCTCCACACCGTCTCTCTCGCCTCCTGCGCTGTCTTTCTATCCTTTGCGCTTACTCTCTCTCTCCTCGGCGCCGTCTCTCTGGCCTCCGGCGCTGTCTCTCTCTCCTCCTCGCCGACTCTCTCTCTCCTCCGCAGGAAGCTCTCAAACGCCTCCTTGCTATCATCGCCCATGGCTTCAATGTCTCCAATTTCTTCCCTCAAGTTTGAAAATCTAATTCCTGAGGGCCTGTTTGGCAGGAAATTTTGATCCGAGCAAATCGTATATATACTCTAAAGCTCCTGAATAGGAATTGCAGGTTGTTAAGAACGTAGCCACTCAGTCACTGGAGGTCAAGAGGCTAGTTTACTTGTACCTATTGCATTATGCTCAGAAGTATGTTAATCTGAATTACTGACTACTTGATAAGCTTTTGGAGTTGTTTGTGAGCTGGAATTTGAGTTATTGTGTGTGAAATTTCATGTTGCAGGCGTTCGAATGAGGCTTTGCTATTGATTAATTGCTTCCAGAAGGATCTAGGGGATCCAAACCCGTTGGTGAGGGCATGGGCACTGCTAGCCTTGGCCGGGATTAGGCTGCATGTTATTGCACCTTTGGTTGTGGTTGCTGTGGGAAAATGTGCTAGAGATCCGTTTGTGTATGTTCGAAAATGTGCTGCCAATGCACTTACTAAGCTAATGATTTGCGCCTTGATGAGTATACTGCCAGTATTGAAGAGGTCTGATTCATTTTTATGTTCAATAGTTGCAGACTTGTGGGAAATGGAAACAGTTGTGCATATATGTTCAATAGATCTTATTTGGTGGTGAAATTGAGGAAACATTTTGTATTCACAACAACAGTATCATATCATTGTCATGTTGCTTGTGCTTTTTTTTTTTTTTTTTTGGGTAAAATGGGGGCATAGCAAAATTCCTAGGAGGGAGGGGGAGTTACTATTACGGGGCAATAGATGTCTATTGGGGGGCAATAGACTTTTTGAATTGATGTAATCTCCTTGTTTTTTTCTTTAATCAAAGTTTTATTTGTGTAATTTTAAGAAGATTAGTTCCCATTTTGGTAATCGAAACATCTATTGGTGGGCAATAGATGTCTATTGGGGGGCAATAGACATTTATTGCCCTTCTATTGGTGGGCAATACACTATTGGGGCAATAGACGTCTATTGGGGGGCAATACATGACTGATAGATGTCTATTGGGGGACAATAGACCTCTATTGCCCCTCTATTGGGTAATAAACATTTCCGGTGAGGCTTTCTGAAAAGTCCGGTAGGAGGCGGTTGGTGACCGAAATCAGGCGAAAGTTGGCCGGAATCCAGCTACCGGTGACCGGATTCAGACGAAAGTTGACCAGTGACCGGTTCCGGCAAAGTCTTATATGGTTTCTCTCTCTTCCATTCTCTCTTTCTCTCTCTAAGTAATAAAGGGTAAGGATAAAATGGTATTAAAAAAAATTAAAAACAAAAAATGACGCATTAGGGAAGACCTCTTTAGAGTGTTTTGGGTAAGAGAGAATTAAAAAAACTTATTAGCGTAAGTGGGAAAAAAATCTCTAGAAATGGGGTAAATGGACAAAAACCATTTATTAAAAGAGTCTTTCATTTTTTTAACATATTTATTGACTGAATAATATCAAAATATATATATATATATATATATATATATTTATATATATCAGATAATGCTTACTGGGTGATTATGGGGATGGGGATCAAAATACCATCCCCGTCCCGTATCCCATTTCAGAATTCAAATACTAGGGATCCCCATCTCCGTCACCCGATTTTCCCCAAATTTCTCCCCGTTAGGGTCGAATACTCGATGGGTACCCTACCCAATGGGGATTTTTGCCATCCCTAATTGTAGAGGCCAGTATGTTGAGGTACATCTAGAAATATTACTGTCTTCGTAGTGGAGATTGGATAGTTTCTTGTCAAGTAGGACTATTGGGACCAGTGGCAGAGCTAAAATCTTAAGCTTATTGGGACAAAAAAAAATATCAAAACATAAAAAATCTCTAAATGAAATTTCTATCTATTATAATGGTAATTGTCCTCGACAAGAATTCATATTTTAAAATTGTTTCGCAACAGCCTCCCCATCTATACTAGTAAACTATCTTTAGTAGACTCTATTTCTTGGCTCCTTAGTTATTCTAGAGAGCGTGTCTATCTTTTTTTCAATTTTAAGTGGCTCTCCATTTTACTTTTAGGTATCTCATTTCAAAATATAGAGAGCGAGATGACGCTTTCTATTATTTTTGTTAATTTAAGACATTTATTTTAATTTTTAAGTTGTTTTGTGTAATTTCTAAATACATTTAAACTATTTTTTCTTTATTCAATAAATAATAGAAATTCAAAACTAGCTAACATAGAGAGAATTAATGCAAACATATTTTAAAAATGGCTAGCCAAAATAATTTTTTAGCTACTTTGGCTAAAACTTGACTAAAGAATAACTAGCATTGCTACAGTAACCTAAAAATAATAATAAGTCTCATAAAGTCATCCCAGAAATGCAACATTTGTTCACTTTAATTTATATATACTAGCTTTTCTCCACACATGCTCTGCATGTGCAATAAAAAAAGAAAACGGTTATTGTAGAGAAGAGATAATGGGAGAGAAGAGTGGGTTGTGGGTTCTTTTTTTGTTTATTCTTTTAATAAAAATATATTTTGTAAATGTCATAATTGACCTATGATTTAATTAATTCTCAAAGTTTATTAATTTTATGGGCTCATTTCTGTCAAAATTTTAAATTCTGGATAACAAACCCTCTTCTCTTAATAGTAGTATAGATATAGAGAAAATTTTACAAACAGTACCCCAAATAAAGCCCATTCATCACTTTGGTACATCACATTTAAAAACTATCACATTGGTACCTTAACATTTAAAGTCAACACAATTTTCATACCGTCTGCCTATAACGGCATTAAATTCATTGCCATGTAAGCTATTTCATTGGCAATTTTGTCTTTTCATTTTCTGTGTTTATTTTTCCCCTTCTAATCATAGAATACTCTCTCTCTCTCTCTCTCTCTCTCTCCCCCCCCCCGTAAAGTCCAGAGAAGAATCTAAACATGAACCGGTCCCCCCATGTTTATAGCTATTTGAATCCAAAGTCATTGCCTCTATCTTCAACCTCTGTCGGCGACAACACAGTCCTTGTCGCTACGAAAGAATGGGGATGAGGGAGGTTGGGGGTTTGATGACCTATGCCTCATCAGCACACAACCTGTGCTGGCAAGTCAGGCCAAGCAATTAGCTGCCTCTCGGTTAACCCAACTCTATCAAATTTGAAAAAAATTGTCTTGTTTTCGTTTGATTTGACTGAGAATTGGGTAAACTTCCCATTTTGAATGTTTCTTTCCCCTAATTGCATCAATAGCATCACTTGATTATCATTCAATTTCAATCTTGTCCCATCTTTTTTCCAAGGCCAATGAAAGAGCCTATGAAGTAACCAGCATCTCTACAAGAATGACAAAGCTGGCATAGATCTATTTCGCAAACCCTCCTACAAGGTGACAAGATCAATTTGCTATGGTTGGAAAACAGCCAAATAGCCCCAGGTTCTGAAATTAAAGGTGGTCAATGTTGTTTCTTTGTTAGTCAAAACGATTCGAACTTTGGCTTTGAGCGAGATAAACAAAAATGACCACAGAGATGAACACATAGGAGACAAAACCCGGTAATGGTTTATGGGTTTTGATCTTTGAAACTTTTGTGAATTAGGAACAGAGATAGGGAAGCATATATGAGTAGTAATCATCCAAAAATAAACAAACCCATAACAATCAAAACCTGAATGAATGAGAGAAAGAGAGAGAGAGAGAGAGAGAGATGCATACCATTTGAAGAGACTAAAGAGTAATGAGAGTAGCAGATGGTGGAGAGAGAGTTTCATGATTAGGAGGGTGAGAATTGGAAAAAAAAAAAAAAAGAAGAGTAAATGAAAAGATGAAAATACCCATAGAATTGACACCGTTATAAACAGAATGTCTTAAAATTGCGTCGGGTTTAAATGTTGAGGTATCAATATGATAGTTTTGAAATGTGATGTATCAAAATAATGAATGGACTTTATTTGGGGTATTATTTATAAAATTTTCTCATATATATATATATATATATAGGCCTTCTATGCTAAGGAGGTCCTTAACTTAGTTTAAGGAACAAATTTTCATATTTTGACCACTTTTCGATCGCATATTCACATCTTAGCCGTTCAGTTTTTAGGTATATAGGAGTAGATCACTTTTGCAAATTTTCAGCTAAATTGATGATCGTTAAGGCATCCAAAACTGTAATTTACACGAATGGTTCAGGTTGGATAGATTCGGTTCATTCGTGTAAATTGCATTTTTAGATGCCTTAATGATCATACTGAAAATTTGCAAAGATGATTTATTCATATATACCAAAAAACTAAACGGTTAAGATGTAAATATGTGATTGAAAAGTGGTCAAAATATGGAAATCTATTCCTTAAGCTAAGTTAAGAACCTCATTAGTAGAGCAAGATTATATATATATATATATATATATATATATATATATATATATTTATTTTATCCAGAGCGGAGGTCCGCTTTGAAATTAAAGTGTGAACTTTGAGTTTTGGGTCGCTTTTCGGTAGCATATCCACATCTCGACCATTCAGTTTTTAGGTACTAGTGTATAAATCATCTCTGCAAATTTTCAGCCAAATTGATGATCGTTAAGGTATTGATAACTGCCTTAAAGCTAGTACGGTTCAGGTTGACAAATTCAGTCATTCGATTTGTTTAAGCGAGTTAGATACCTTAACGTTCATCAATTTGGCTGAAAATTTGCAGAGATGATCTATACACTAGTACTTAAAAACTGAACGGTCGAGATGTGGATATGCCACCCAAAACTCAAAGTTCACACTGTATATATATATATATATATATATATATATATATATAAGGGTTTTTGTCCATTTACACAATTTTTAGAGATTTTTTTCCCACTTACCAAGTTTTTTTAATTCTCTTTTACTCAAAACACTCTAAGGAGGTCTTCCCTAATACCCCATTAAGAATTTTTTTTTGTTTTTTTATTTTTTTAATACCATTTTACGCTCACCCTTTTGTTACTTAGAGAGAGAGAGAGAGAGAGAAAAAAAAAACCATAGGAGACTTCGCCGAAGCCCCGTCAGTGGCCACCGGAATCCGGTCACTGGCTGTAGGAATCCGGCCAACTTTTCCCGGATTCCGAACACTGGCCGCCGAAATCCAGCCAACTTTCACCGAATTCCAATCACCGGCCGCCGGAATCAGGCCATCAGCCGCCGCCCACAGGAATTTGCTGAAAATCTCACCAGAAATGTGTTTTTACCCCCAATAGACATCTATTGCCCCTTAATAGAGGGGCAATAGAGGTCTATTGCCCCAATAGTCTATTACCCCATAATAGACGTCTATTGCATCCCAATAGATGACTATCAGCCATGTATTGCCCCTCAATAGACGTCTATTGCCGCCCAATAGGATTTTCAGTCGCCAAAATGGGAACTAATCTCCCTAAATTTAGACAAATAAACCTTTGATTACAGAAAAAAAAGGAGATTACATCAATTCAAAACGTCTATTGCCCCCCAATAGACGTCTATTGCACCCCAACAGACATTGGAAACATTTTTTTCCCCATTTCCTTCTGCCCCATTACTTAAAAAAAAAAAAAAAAAAAAATCTAATTTGGGCACCCAAGCAGCCATCCAACAAAGACGCCGGCGCATTTCTACAGGCAAACTCGTCTCCGGCGCCACTAACACCTATGTCGGCCCTAACTCCATGGTCCTCACCTTCGCCAATCCTTTTTGGATTGAAATCTGTCACCAAGGTTGGCGCTGCTCCTCGGAATCTCGCCAGAGAAAGTGTTCAAAGCGAGATCGAGGTACACGCCGGCGACATTGAGAATCTATAGACCTTGTGGTGGAGCTTGACTAGAAGGTCCTTCTAGAGGCCCGGCATCACAGACAGAGTTGACCTAGACGACGACCTCGACATCGCTGACAGATACTACAATTACGACGATCCTCTTCTTCTTGCTTCTCCTTCGCTTGGCAGCAGTGCTCGGAATCTGAAAGAGAATTCCGGTAGGTATTCGAACCTTCGTGCTTCCTTAGACTCGACGTAGCTAGAAAATTAGCCGGCCATGGTCGCAGTGAAACTTTCTCCGGCCCACGCTCTGTACGCGAGAAGAGAGAGAGAGAGAGAGAGAGAGAGAGAGAGAGATGAGGAGTGACCTAAAATGTAATTAAATAATTAATTCAAGGGAAAAAAATGTCATTTTGCTGTAATTAAATAATTAATTCAAGGGAAAAAATGTCATTTTGCTCCAAATCGGGTAAGTGGGAATAAAAATATGTGGCTGAGGTAAGTGGGACAATTTTAGCTCATTTTGGGGCTTTAGGTCAAGGACCCTATATTTAATTTCTCAACACTAAACAACTTAAAACCCTCTTCATAGTTCATACCATCTTCCCTACCAATTCCATAATTAGTGCAATCTCAGGCCTCAAATCAGAACCCTTTCTTGAATCATGTGTGTGCAGATCCCTTATGCTTCCTAACTCAAATCTCATAATAATCTCAGGCCTCAAATCTTCTTCTTGGAAGATCGAGGAGTCCAAAGAAGGTTTTTTCTTTTGATCGTGCGGCACAACAAAGAAGAAGAAAGTGTGATATATTTATTTAATAGTATATATATATATATATATATATATATTTATTTATTTAATAGTATATATATATTTTTTGGAAACTAGCTGCAGCATGAGACTCAGCTAGTTCTGTAGTCCCTCTGCCGCTAATTGGGATTACAATTACTTAGGTTTGGTCTGAAATCTTGGTGAATTAAAGAGTTTGAAACTTTAAATATCCAGTTGAATCAATTTTGAAACTTGAACCAAAAACTCACCTTAGTGCCTCGGATGTACGCTACATCTCGAGTCTATTGTGCGGATTTAAATTTGCTCACCACCAATACTTTGGTGATGATACCACTACTCAATATAAAACTATCATGTGTTATAAAATATAATTATAGTTAATCATGATGTTTTATTAAACAAATAAATTTTAAGTATTAAATTATATTATACATGATGTGACAAGTTTTAATTGGGTGGTGATATCACAACAAAATAAAAATGGTGAGCAAATTTGAATCCCTATTGTGCTCGTTCATAAACATTAGTAATGAGTACCTCTTTTGGTAGAAGAAATGCCTGTCTAACCTGATAGTATGGTCGTTTGTGTAATCGCAATAATTGATACTTCATTATGTAGGGAAATTGTTTGTAACTTGGGTGAATCATTTTGTATGTTTTAAGTTTTTCACTATAACTTCGTTGCTGTCACTTCGTTTTTTTAATATTTGAGCAATACTTTCAAGATATAAGTAAATAATAAAACACTGTTGTTCTTCCTGTAACTAAAGAAAAAGAAAAAATCTCATGATTTCATCCATATGGAATAATCACAGTTGTTGATTATGAAATGATGTCATAGCTTGGTATAAATCCTAAACTGACCAACCAAGAAGTCCACAAAAGTGTATGCACTACCATTAGAATTCCGTGGGTCCTTTCTCAGATGGATCGCGCATCATCATGCAGCAATTCTGTAGCACTTCTTAGACTCAAAGAGTCAAAGTTGCTTCAACAATATGAATGAATCATGGACAACAGTTATATGCCAAATAATAGAATTTTTTTTTTTTAATATAGTTTGTATAACCGAGTATTTGGAACTTCCATTAAAAGGTCGTTGCCTAATATTAAAAATAAAAAAGAAGAAGAAGAAGAAAAAGAAATTATTGAGGTTATCATTTTTTAGAATCTCTTTTATTTTCTTAATTCCCTATCCTCAACTTCAATTCAGATATATATGAAAACAGAAATGGACTTCTATCATGTTCTTCTTTTTGGCCTTTACTTTAACCTAACATTTTTTTAACTTTTCTTATTTTTTAAGTGATTGTCTATGAAATTTCATTGTTTTCATTTAAAACATTGTAAAATATCAGCGCGGCCTGATGAATCTGAACTCATCCTTCATTCTCTTGTTGTACAACATGTGCTTTATTATAAAAACACATCTAGTTAATCTATATAATAATCTACGTATCATTCTCCACTTGCATATATACAATAAGTTAATCCAAGCCAACATTATTAAAATTTGTGCAAGTTTAATAACTAATTTTTCTCCCTCTCATAATGCTTTCAAAATGCACGACCAGAAAAAAACAAAAAAGATAACAATAATATAATGCTTTCGAAATGCCTCATAGCTCGAGTCCCACATGAATGGTGGCCGGTAAGGGTCATGAGCTGACAGATCGAAACCACATATTTACAAGTTTATAACATGATTTGATCGATAAATATATTCACTCCCATTAACTAATTACCTAAATATAGTTATTTCCTGTAGTTTCAGTACGTAATTATTTCTTGCACAGAAATAAGGATCTGACACACGTGGATGGGACTCTATAGAGATCTATCTTAACCTAAAGAGATCGAGAAGCTTTATACTATATCACACCATTCCAGTTACTGAAACATGCCATTTTAGCATTAATATTAATCCAATTCCAAGGTCAAAACCCTAAACGGCTAAACCCTAGCTTTACAGAAAAAGTCAACCTTGACGGTCGATCGACTTCGACGAGTATGGGAATCTTGAACATGAACCCAGCTAGTGGAAGCCACATAGGCAGAAGAATGAACGAAAATACTCATCTTGCTGTAGTTATATGCAATCGACCTAACAAAGAAAATTCTGGATTCATGATTCATCAATAATCAAAGTCTTTTGAGGATCTGTAGAGTCATGTGCAGGTCCTGGAACTTTTTAATTTTACAAGCAATACGTACACGCGTACATACATATCATATATTGCCTCTAGGTCAACTTGAAGATTTGTGGTCTTACCTAGGGTGCTTTTATGCATAGAAGTGGAGCAACACCTAAATAATACCTAATGGATTTTCTCGAGGTATTTCACGTGGTATAGAGGCTTCTAATCCAGGGAGATTTTTGAAGGGTTCTACGGCCGTCCCTCTGAGTCTTTATAAGGTGGACAAATGAGCTTAGGCTTTCTTTCATTCTATTAGAGTTGACTTGTATACCAATAATGCCCATAGTGGATGCATCTAAATGTCCTTCACACGGGCCTCTTAAGTTGTTAAGAGAATGATTATATTCTCTGTCTACATTTTGATAACTCCCATATGCATCTCCAACAAAGGTTACAAATCAATTTTTGTGACACATATTTGGTACATTTGCTCCAAACGGTGAAGGACTATAGTGAGACTCTAATTGAGCTGAAATCAAATTGGGTCTTAGAACTATGTATGAATGAGCAAGAAGTGTGTTATAACCTTATAAGAAAAGTAGATATATATATATATATATATATATATTTTTTTTTTTTATACTCTATTAAAATATGATCTAATTTTTATTAATAATATACAAATATGATTGCTTACAAGTCGTAAATAAAAGCTAAAGACATCTTAAAAACATCACCAAGTAATTCATTGAAAATTGAGAAAAATATATTTTCAGAATGTGACCCACTCACATTTAGGGTTGGATTTCGTCGAACGTGTCAACGTCGGTGACGACGCCTTACCACATCGGTGTATGATTGGTGCACTCAAACATGCGTTGTTCTCTTTCTTTGGGTTGGGTCTTCAAGCGGTGGGGATGGCATGCGAAATCAAATTTTTTTTCTTCAAATAGTAGCAATAACTATTATGGTGCTTCAATTCAGGTGATTTGTCCACAGGTGGCTGGGTACTAGACGTACTGGGGTGGCAGACCACAGATCAGGATGCTTGAGTAACTAGCATGTGGTGAATTGCTCTGTGTCACGACCCGCACCTAAAAGTAGTGCTATCGTGATACTTTGTGATGGATATGCCAAGAGGGGCGAGCCTTGGAGCCCAAGGGCGAGCTTCAAGCTAATGGAGGGCGAGTGGCATTGTCATAATTAAGTAGAAGTTCTGGTTCGAGGTACTTCGGCTTGGAATTTAGAAAAACTCAAAACACGAGAAATGTCTGGGACGTCGAAACGATTTCAACGCACTTGATAGCATGTCATTTTTTTTTCTTCAATTTTTTAATTAAAGAGGATCAAAATGTTTCACTCCTACCCCCATGGTAACTCGAACCCATGACTTCGTACAACATGTCATTTGAATTTTCTATGAATTAGTTATGACATATTAGTTTCCTCGGCTATTTTGATGTTTCCTTCACCTTGGTCATTTAAGCAAAATATGCTCTATAGGAGGAAACCTAGTGTCAAGCTCTCGACCACCCCCAGTGCTGGCCTTCATGGGGCACTAAGTGAGCTTCTCCTGAGCACCCGTGGGGGCCGGGCATGTGTCGTTAGAAAGGGGCGGCATATGTTTCCAAGAGTCAGGATGTCTCGTAGAAAGTATTGGCCGAAAGGACGATATTACGTTCGGCGTCGAGGGTGAGGTTTGTATGAGGGCGGTCCTTATGCCATCGGCGGTAGACAAACATGTGGGCTTATGGAAGATATGTCGAGACCCCGTGGTGCTCATTGGCCACGGAGCAAGCGACGTGGGCAAGTGTTAGGGTTTGACCTTGCCCAAAGCAAAGTGACGCCAACAAGCAAGGGAGGGGCGACCCCGTGCTAAACTGAAGGATGCTTAAGAGGAGCATCGTGGATGAGTTTCTCACTTGAGCGGCATGCCCGCTTGAGGATTGGCCTACGGGCTAGATTATGCCTGGAAGCCATGACAATTATCAAGAACAGAGCATGGTACCCTCGTTAAATGGGAAAGGCCACAAGGCCAAGATGGCTTTTCAGGATGGCACTCAAGGCTTGAGTATGCTGGCAGGTGTTGTCCATGAGCTGAGTGGGTTGTACAAGGGACACTCACATGGTGCAGGATGTGGGCATGTGTTGCCTATGAGCTAAGTGAGTTGTGAAAGTGATGCATGAGTCGAAGTATGTGGGCATGTGTTGCCCATGAGCATAGTGGGTTATATGAGTGATGCCCACGAAGGTGAGTATGCGGGCATGTGTTGCCCTTGAGTTGAGTGGGTGGTGTAAGGGATGCCCACGAGGTAACCGAGGTGCGCATGCTACTAAGGAATGACCCAAGGAGAGAATGTGAATGCTAACTTGGTCTGGGTACATGGTCATGGTACTTGCTATCGATGTGCGGGATGCATGTGAGTCAGCCATGGGCTGACACAAGCTGGAATGACACGGAAGCTTATCGGTTGGGCGAGTGTCTTGGAAGACAACCATGACACAAGGAAGCGATCGGTTAGTCACAAGATGTGAGGCTCATGTGTGAGTAGCTTTCATTGGTAAACCCTAACAAGTAAGAGGACGATGTCGGGAAGGGTCAAGTTAACAAAAGAAGAACATAGAGAAAAAGAAAAATAGAGTATCAAGGAAGAAAGGAAGTTAGGCTAGCCTCAGTTCAGAGAAACCTACAACCTTGGCGCCTCAAGGGCTAATTCCGCTGCATATAAAGGTTGCACGTGACAGTTGGTATCATAGCAGGGTTGGTTCATTCGTGGGGAATGGCCTTCCCTGACAGGAGTGTAGACAAGGATCTCTTCCTGAGTTATACCAAGTGGATACCAATTGCACAACAGTGAAGTAAGCTAAACAAGCTAGTTGAAGCGGATGCATTGAGCAACTAGGCATGGGTTGCAGCCTTGCTCCATCAGTGTAAAGTTGAAGTATGGGCCGAGAAGTGCCCAAATGTTGAGAAAACAAGCAAGCTAGGAGTCGGAAGAAGGAAATGAGAGCCATATCAAGTCGTTGATAGTTGTGGTGGACTAGTGCAGTGTCCAATGAAGAGTCAAATGAGCAAATTAGTTGATAGAGATGCATTCTCCTTAAGATTATAAGCCGCGAGAGGAGCATATTTCTCAAAGGAAGTTATAAGTCGTCATTCTCCTGGAGACTATAAGCTACCAAAAGAGTGCGTTTCTTGAAGGATCCTTGAGATTGTAAGCCGCGAGAGAAGTGTATTTCACCAAGGAAGTTAAAGCAGTTCATTGTTTCTCCGGAGATGGTCAAGGTCATGTAAGCCACAACATTTAACATGAGTTGTCAACTATCATGTCAAGAGAAAGTGAGTTGAGTAACTGTCCTTCCGGTTTCAAGTGATCTTATGCAATGACCAAGGAGGGTTGAACAAGTGAAGATCAGAGGCCATGATGGCCAAGTATGCGAGAAGCGCATGTTCTAAAGGCTAAAGAGAGCCTAGTTGATGTGGACGGTGCCAATCCCACAGTGAGATTGGAGATTGTGGACCATGGTGCTCGTATGTCTTTACTCAAAGAAACATGCGGGATGGTCACAAGGATGTGTAAGCAGAGTGCTATGTATGTGATAGGTGAAAGGGAAAACCTCACCCAAAGGGGTGCACTTCCATTGAAAAGGGTGTAAGCGGAGCATCATGTGCATAGTTGGTTAATGGCTTTTGTCCGAGAGGGCACACCCTCTCAGAAATGTGTAAGCAGGGTGTCGTAGAAGTGTGGAAAGCCAAAGAGCCTCGTCTAAGAGGGACACACTCCCGTCAAAATTTGTGAGGATGCCACATGGACATTGGAAGGAAAAATTGTACAAGTTGGAAGCTTGATGGGCATTGTTCAAACAAAGTTTCAAATGAGAATGTCGAAGAAAATTGGGGGAGCCCACCAAGGCCATAAGGGCCTAAAGTCAATAATCAGATTCTGAGTAACTGCATGTATACAAGGAGGCCCGAGAACAAAGATGGTTCAAAGACGGCAGACGACCCAAGAATGTGCAACTGTGAGAGTGCAAGGTGTCTCGCCAAAGATAAATTTGACAGCAACAACAAGAGAAGCAAACTCTGAGCAACTGCGTGTGTGCGAGGAGGTCTAAAAACAAAGATGGTTCAAGCCGGCAGACAACCCCAAAGGTGCAACTGCGAGAGTGCAGGGTGTCTCGCTAAAGATGAGTTTAATATGTAATAGAAAGGGAAATTGGAAGTCCTAGAGGGGAGCCAGCTTGATTAGGGAAGAAGGTAAGATCACATACGGTAGTGGAATGGTATACTCTAGATGGCTGATGTAGAAGTGGTGTCCAGTACGCGAGCAGTGCATTTGTTGTCTCTATCCAAGTTCACAAATGGGCGCGAGAAGGTTGTGGAAAGACTATCATTTGTCAAGTTCACAAGTGGGCGCGAGAAGGTTGTGACGAGAGTGTCATCTGCCAAGTTCATGAGTGGGCGCGAGAAGGTTGTGACAGAATCCATTTGCCAAGTTCATGTGTGGGTGAGAGAAGGTCGTCACGAGAAGTGATTCCAAGAATGGAGGGACATTAGTAAGTGAATGAAGCAACCGTTTGCAAGCCTATAGAGCATCTTGAAGAAAAGAAGGAGCGCACGTCAATGAGGGCATTAACATTTTAAGTGGGGTAGGATGTCACGAGCCTCACCTAAGAGTAGTGATATCGTGACATTTTGTGATGGAGATGCCAAGAGGGGAGGCCGAGTGGCATTGTCATAATTAAGTAGAAGTTCTGGTTCGAGGTACTCCGGCTTCGAATTTGGGAAAACTCAAAGCACGAGAAATGTCCTGGACGTCGAAACTAGTTCAAAATACTTGATGTCAATGGCATGTCATTTGGATTTTCTATGAATTAGTTATGACATATTAGTTTCCTCAGCTATTTTGATGTTTCCTCCCACCTTGGTCATTCAAGCAAAATATGCTCTATAGGGGGAGACCTGGTGTCAAGCTCTCCACCACCCCTGGTGCTGACCTTCAAGGTGCACTAAGTGAGCTTATCCTGGGCACCTGTGGGGGGACCTAGGGGACTGGGCATGTATCGTCAGAAAGGGGCGGAATATGTTTCCACGAGTCAGGATGTCTCGTGGACAGTATTGGCCGAAAGGCCGATATTACGGGTCGGCGTTGAGGGCGAGGTTTGTATTAGGGCGGTCCTTATACCATCGGCCTTTGGACAAACATGTGGGCTTACAGAAGATATGTCGGGACCCCGTGATGCTCATTGGCCAAGGAGCAAGCAACATGGGCATGTGTTAGGGTTCGACCTTTCCCAAAGCAAAGTAATGCCAGCAATCACGAGAGGGGCGACCCGTGCTAAACTGAAGGAAGCTTAAGAGGGGCATTTTTGGACAAACATGTGGGCTTACAGAAGATATGTCGGGACCCCGTGATGCTCATTGGCCAAGGAGCAAGCAACATGGGCATGCGTTAGGGTTCGACCTTTCCCAAAGCAAAGTAATGCCAGCAATCACGAGAGGGGCGACCCGTGCTAAACTGAAGGAAGCTTAAGAGGGGCATTGTGGATGAGTTGCTCACTTGCGCAGTGTGCCAATAAGTAGGACGGCATGCTCACTTGAGGATTTGTATACGGGCTAGATTATGCCTTGGAGCCATGACAGTTATCAAGAAGAGAACATGGTACCTTCATTAGATGGGAAAGGCCACAAGGCGAAGATGGCTTGTTAGGATGGCACTCAAGGCTTAAGTATGAGGGCAGGTGCTGCCCATGAGCCGAGTGGGTTGTACAAGGGACACTGACAAGGCGCAGGATGTGGGCATGTGTTGCCTATAAGCTAAGTAAGTTGTGCAAGTGATGCTCACGAGATGAAATATGCGGGCATGTGTTGTCTATGAGCATAGTGGGTTATATGAGTGATGCCTATGAGGGGGAGTATGTTGGCATGTGTTTTCCTTGAGCTGAGTGGGTGGTGCAAGGGATGCTCACGAGGCGACTGAGGTGTGCAGGCTACTAAGGAATGACCTAAGGAGAGGATGTGAATGCCAACTTGGTCTGGGTACACGGTCATGCTACTTGCTATCGACATGTGGGATGTATGAGGGTTAGCCATGGGCTGACACATGCTTGGATGATATAGAAGCCTATCGGTTGGGCGAGTGTCTTGGAAGACAACCATGACACAAGGAAGTGATCAGTTAGTCACAAGATGTGAGATTCAAGTGTGAGTAGCTTTCTTTGGTAAACCTTAACAAGTAAGGAGGCGATGTCGGGAAGGGTCAAGTTGACAAGAGAAACACATAGAGAAAAACAAAAATGGAGTATCAAGGAAGAAAGGAAGTTAGGCTGGCCTCGGTTCACAGAAACCTTGGAGCTTCACGGGCTAATTTCACTGCTTATAAAGTTGGTCCGTGACACTTTAAAGTGGTAGGGCAGCAAGTTAGGTGTCACGAGCTAACTTTAAACACAGCAGAATTAGCCCGTGAGGCGCCATGGTTCTTCTGAACCGAGGCCATCCTGACTTCCTTTCTTCCTTGATACTCTATTTTTCTTTTTCTTTGTGTGCTTCTCTTGTCAACTTGACCCTTTTCGATATCGCTCCCTTACTTGTTAGGATTTACCAACGAAAGCTACTCACACATGAGTCTCACATCTTATGACTAACCGATTGCTTCCTTGTATCATGGTTGTCTTCCAAGACACTCGCCCAATCGATAGGCTTCCGAGTTATCCCGGCTTGTCTCAGCCCTTTACTCACCAGCGGTGCATCCCGCACGTCAATAGCAAGTAGCATGACTATGTACCGAGACTAAGTTGGCATTCATATTCCCTCCTTGCGTTGTTCCTTAATGGTATGCACATCTCAGTCGCTTCATGGGCATCCCTTACACCACCCACTCAGCTCAAGGGCAAGTTATGCCCACATACTTCACCTCGTGGGCATCACTTCTACAACCTACTCGGCTCATGGGCAACACATACTCACATACTCAAGCCTTGAGTGTCACCCTAATAAGCATTTAGGCCTCGTGGCCTTCCTCATCTAACGAGGCTATCATGTTCTCTTCTTGATGATTGTCATGGCTCTAAGGCATATTCTGCCTTGCATGCCAATCCTCAAGCGGGTATGTCGTCTTACTTGTTGGCACACCGCTAATGTGAGCAACTCATCATCGATGCCCCTCTTAAGCTTCCTTCAATCTAGCACGGAGTCGCCCCTCCCAAGCTGACTGACATCACTTTGCTTTGGGCAAGGTCGAACCCTAACACATGCCCACGTCGCTTGCTCTGTGGCCAATGATCACCACGAGGTCCCGACATATCTTCCTTAAGCCCATATGTTTGTCTAACAATGATGGCATACGGATCGCCCTCATACGAACCTCGTCCTAGACGCCGACCCGCAATATTGGTCTTTCGACCAATATCGTCCACTAGACATCCTGACTCGTGGAAACATATGCCGCCCCTTTCTGACGACACAAGCCCGGCCCCCTAGGCCCCCATGGGTGCAGAGGAGAAGCTCACCTAGTGCCCCATGAAGGCCAACATCAAGGGCGGTGGAGAGCTTGACACCAGGTTCCCCCCTTAAAGCATATTTTGCTTAAATGACCAAGGTGGGAGGAAACATCAAAATTGCCAAGGAAAATAATATGCCATAACTAATTCATAGAAAATCCAAATGACATGCAATCAAGTGCGTTGAACTTGTCTCGACGTCCCGGACATTTATTGTGTTTTGAGTTTTTCCAAATTCCAAGCCGAAGTACCTCGAACCTGAACTTCCACTTAATTTCAACAATGCCACTCGCCCTCCATTTAGTTTCAAGCTCGCCCTTGGGCTCTAAGGCTCACCCCTCTCGGGATTTCCTTCGCAAAGTATCACGATAGCACTACTCTTAAGTGCGGCTCGTGACACTAGGCTTGGTTCGATATGTATATGTTGATGCTAAGAGGATGGATTGTTCTTGACCAAGTTTTGTGGTTGCAGTTGGTGGTCTGATGTGGTCTGGGATGGATTAGGAAGGGTGCATCGTGAATGAATGTGGCAAGGCTTTTCTAGACCAATGTACAGTCCCAATGTCTTATGGCATGACGTTGGTAGCAAGAGAGTAGGCGATGGATGGTGTTATGTGGGCTCAGTTGCTGGGGTTGAGAACCGATGCATCACACATCATATGTTGCATGATGGATAACAACAAGTCAGGGTTACCGTTTTGGAAGGGAGTCATGGCAGCTCATTTTTGGTAACTTATTAGATTTTTGGTTATTGATATTTGGTTAGATAAAATAATCTCCAACAATATCATTTATTTTTTAGTTAAATTTAGCTAAGATTGTGAAATATGGCTATTGATTTAACAATATTGCTCCACCAATAGTAGCTATTTGTAAATGATATATTATGTTTCATCGAATTGTAAACTGCCATGTGGATAAAAGAGGAGAGAAAAATATAACTTTTGCTTTAATTATGCAGGATTCTCTAGCTAAATATAGCTGGCCATTTTAGCTAAAGTTAAATTTATCTTAGCTATAACTAGTTTGTTGCAGTTGAATTTTGCTTCAAAAATAGTTAAATATAGCTAAAAATTAAATTTAGCTACTCTGTTAGTGCCTACTCAATTCTACTAAGATTTTGAAATTTTGGCCGAAAAACACATTGGGCTTTGTGAATTTGGGTCAGCCCAATTCGGTTGGGTTGAAGCTGATATTATCAATTCAGTTTCGGGTAAAACCGACATTTGACATAATCCGATATAAATATAACCCAGCTGTCACCGGAACCTGCATGTACCTGTTGTCCTGTTTCGCCAAGCTATGCGAGATTCACATGCAGTCTCTTCCACCTCTCTCCTAACCACCGCAAATCATCTCGAATTTCATCATTCTATTCATCTCCGATTGTCACTTAACACAGTACCTGTGAGCTTCCATCAGTCATGGGTTGAAGAGTACAACACAAGAGAGTCTCTCTACTCTCTCTTTGGATTCAAGACCAGTTCAAGACGCTGCGCGCATCTGGAAATTTTGATATATAGTCATATAGTCCAGCTCTTATCTTTGGGTTGAGGTGGGAAAGTTGACAGAAGAAGGACGTCATCAAAAGGCAAACCTTTGAGTTGTGCTAAAGTGAGGTAGGGGTAAGGAATTATTATATTTCGATTCAGTCCTGGGGTATTGGGCTGTCCTTGAATTGTGATCCTTCTTGCATGTCTGTACAGATCGAGGAAGGATCTTTCCAACTTGCGGAATTCTTCATCAAGGAGTGAGTGAAAACACCTGATGGAACAGTAACTCTATGTATTTGAATAACAACCAAGGCTTTGTAAATAAACAACAGAATTAAGAAGACCTCAACAATTGCTGACGCAGTGTAAACCTCTTCACTGCGTGGCTTTTAACGTAGCCAACACGAGGAACAAATCCACTATTAAATCAAATTGTTACAGATCACAAGTCGTAGTATTCAACACAACTATGTTACTATCAACACAGCTAACTTGTATACAATTTGAAAAGCCTATACTGCAAACTCAAATCTCTCAATGTCTGGTAAGCTTCAACGAATCAATCTTTCCCTTTCTCCTTGTATCAAGGACTCATTGATCTCAAGTATGATATGTGAGAAAGAATGCAGTGAACAGGGAAAGTAAATATGAAAGAGAGTTTTTCCAGAAATCAGTTTGTGAAGACTATGCAACACATGAAACAATCAAAGATGCCTAACGCCAAAAACTCTACTTTCACAATGCAGTTTAAGGGACTTTTTATAGAGAAGAAAAACTCCCCCTCAATCAAATCTCTTCTTGTCACCAAAACAAGATAAACATGGAAATGTTTTAAAACTGTTTTGAATATGCAATCGAATCTTTTCTAACCATAATCAATCAATATCTCAAATTGATATGCATGTTGAAAAACCTTTTAATGCAGATGAGAATATGAAATCAATCTAACCGATATGCATATCAATTTAGAATCATGCAAAATGATATGGAATGAATACCATCTTTAACTTAAGATCGGTGAGGCGATTCTCCTTGATCTTCTCTCCATAATCCGATTCTGCAATCTTCCTCTTTATTTCCTTGAACCACCGAGAAGGCAGGAGAATTATTCTCCCAATCCACTGCACCTTCTGTTCTCCTTGTGAACATGGGAAAGCATGTGTTGAATGGTAATAGCCCAATATACTTACAATCTCCCCCTTTGGGCATTCCCATTCAACACATGATTTTTCATCTTTTTACCCTGCATGGTAGCTTTCACAGATAGACACTAATCACTAACCAAAAGGTGCTACTTGGATTTAAGAATCAGTTTCCATCCTTTTCCAGATCCAAGTCACCAAAACAAATATCAAATAAAATAAAATAGTAATAATAATAAGCATCCCAGTAGTTTGTGCTTATGCACTTACAATCCAAAATAAAGTAATTTTTGTCCAACAAGAATTAAAATGCAGAAACATAAATAAAATAAAAAAGGATGAAAATTCTTTTAATTCTCCCCCTTTGAATGGGAAAACACATCAAACTCCTCCATCAGCTTGGTCATGGTGTCTTGAAACTCCTCACTGTCCATGGAAGCAGTGCTGTCCTCATGTGTGGCTTCCTCAGTGATTGCGGTGGTCAGACCAAGAGTGACAAACCCTGGAGGGTGGCGCTGCATGTTCTTGATTTCCTTGGTGAGGTTGGTCAGAGCATGATGAGTGCGGACCAGGAGGGAGTGCATATCATCCATGTCGTTAGTGAGACAGGTAATCCTCCAATCAGCCACCAGAATGCCATCATAAAGAGAAGAGTGCATAGTCTCAAGAGATGCAGCAATAATGGACAGAGAAACCGGAGGGGAAGAGGCATCAGGAGTTACTCCAGGTTGGGACTGAGAAGGCTGACGAAGATGAGGAGGAGGACTCCGGCTCCTTTCGCGTTGCATGCCAAGATGGAGTATGCCGGCTCGGACAGCGGCCTGGCTGCCCTCATCGGGAGGAGGAAGTCGCCAGTGTCCACCAATGAGAGATGTGATCTTACTGAGAACCATGATGAAAAAAAAAAAAATTTGGTAAAACTTGCACACTTAGACAAACCCGAGTGAAATCCGAGTGAGATATGATAGACCCTATATATATCGGACCAGTAGGGTTAGAGAAATCGAAGAGACATGCGAGTTGGAGATAGCATCTCCAAGAAGGAGAGAATTTATGACAATTTATGGTTCCTAGATACACGCATGCAAAGAAAATCTCCCCCTTAAAGCATGCTCTCTCGTTAAGGAAATTACATGCAAACAGAAGGCAGTCAAGGAGAGAGATCAAGAGGAAATCTGCAATTATATAGCACAAGATTTTCCTCTCCCAAGTTTCGAAGCATATAATGTATTTGTCATAAAATGGAAAGAGAAAATATAGCATAGGTGAAGCACATAGAGCACAAATGAAATTAGTGAAAGGAACATATTTCAAAGCATCAACCATGATGTAGTCTATCAACAAATAGAATTGGTACTCAATATTAGACCTTAAGAAGTACACCTGTGACAAAAGTGAGTATAAGCAGTACATTGGGCTTAGAAATAGTTTTAGAGAAAGAGAGGAGTAGTGAAGGAAGAGAACTGAACATATGAACTGGGCTCAGGAGATCTCATAGAAGAGATAGGGAACATTGTTCTGAAGTAATTAGTTCAGTTGAGTCATAGACTTCTTTATTTTAGAATAGCAGGAACTCATGTAACAAGAGACATCTTAGTAACTCCTAGACCAGATGATCTTAGGGTAGTAAGTATAACAAGGATGCTCCATGGAGAGTGTCTCGAGTTGTTGTTTGTAGTTTCACAATTTACATACAAAGATCACCAACCAACTCGTTTCTTACAAACTCTAGAAAGTTCACCACAACTAGGACCTGAGTACTTTGAGAGGAGGGATACAATTAACCATTCTCATTTCTTACAAACTGTAGAAAGTTCACCACAACAAGGACCTGATTACTTTGAGAAGAAGGAATGAAACATCTGAGAATTTAGACAGTTCTCCTACTTCACTGATTCTCTCTTGACAGTAAACAATGCCACCACGTAAGCTATAAGTGATAGTGCATGAGAAATGTAATTGATTAAGAAACTGAGCATGAGTACGCAATTTTTGTCTAGAATAAGGCATGACAACAATGTGCAATCCACTAACGACTGTGGTCAAAGTACACTAAGATCACAATTTTCTCTCCTAACAATGGACAGACATTATAGTGCTTCAATACTTAGAACATATCCCCAGAGCATTTCTCAAAAGTTCAAACCTCGCAGTGTCTAGTGGCTTTGTGAACAGATCAGCTAACTGACTGTCACTGGGAACAAAGCTCAACTCAAGTATGTTCTGGTAAACCAAATCCCTAATAAAGTGATATCGAAGATCAATGTGCTTTGTTCTAGAGTGTTGAACATGATTTTTGGTGATGTTGATAGCACTTGTGTTGTCACAGAAGATAGACAACTTACCTTGGGAAATGCCATAATCATGAAGCATTTGCTTCATCTAGAGCATTTGCGTGCAGCAACTTCCAACTACAACATACTCAGCCTCAGCAGTAGATAGGGAAATGCAGTTTTGTTTCTTGCTATGCCAAGCAACCAAATTATTGCCAATGAAGAAGCATCCCCCAGAGGTGCTCTTTCTGTCCTTCAAGTTCCCTCCCCAGTCAGCATCAGAATATCCTGCAATTTCCACATTAGTGTCAAAGGTATAGAAAATATCACAGTTAACTATACCAGCAACATATCGGATGATCCTTTTTACAGCTTCTAAGTGAGATTCTTTAGGATTTGCTTGAAATCGAGCACACACTCCCACACTGTAGGAGATATCGGGTCTATTGGCAGTGAGATAGAGCAAGCTGCCAATCATGCTTCTATAGAAGGTAGAATCGACTGATGTCCCATCTTGATCTTCGCTCAACTTGGTAGTGGTGCTCATGGGATTGTTGACCATCTTCTTGGATTGAAGCCCAAATTTCTTGATCATATTTTTAGCATATTTGGTTTGAGAAAGAAATAGACCTGTGTTTAGCTGTTTTACTTGTAATCCAAGAAAAAATGTTAGCTCACCACACATACTCATTTCAAATTCACTTTCCATGATTGACTGGAATTCTTTAACTAGGTGTCTAGATGTAGAACCAAAAATAATGTCATCAACATATACTTGAGTGATTATACTCATTTATATGCGTGTAATTATATCTAAAACACTATAAATAAGCTAATTCTCAAATCAATTATAATGTAATTAATCCATTTTTATTATTTTGTAGAAAATAAGCGAAATTGAAGAATCAAGGAAAAAATTGGTGAAAAATTGGAGCAAATTGAAGTTTCCGACAAAATGACGAAATAGTCAATGCGGATCAACCCTGATCAATGCCAATCAAGGGAACGGAATACAATTGTCTCCGATAGTATTTGCGGAAATGCGTTGAGAAGAGAGAAGGGAAAAGAAGAAAAGAAAGGAAAAAGAAATTGAGAAGGGAGAAGAAGAAAAGAAAGGAAAAGAAAAAAAAAAAGCAAAAGGATAAGGAGAATGCAATCAAGCTTTGGTTTAATTAAACTTTGATTTAATTAAACTCAATCAAGCTTTAGTTAATTGAAGGTAAGAGCTGCACGTGTTGTACAACTAGCAACCACTATTCTTCTTAACTTTTCACTCAAACCAATCTGATGGTGACACCCCTCCATCACCTTGTCATTCAATCTCTCCTTCACGACCGGCCACACAAATATATTGATTCCAATTTCTTCCTCTTCAACAATCAGACGTGACCACTATATATCCCTTCCCTTCTTCCCAAAACAGAGACCGGCCGCACTCCCCCCATCTTTATATACCATCACCCTTCTCTCTCTCTTCTTCTCCAACACACCCAAAACCACCCCTCCACACCATTTTTTCTCCTTACCAAGATTCATTCTCCTCCTCACCAAGATCCACTCCACCTCACCAAGATTCATTCTCATCCTCACCAAGATCCACTCCACCTCACCAAGAT
>BDJD01000833.1:900734-931546 GCA_002564525.1 Rosa multiflora | reverse complement strand
CCCAACATTCTCATTTTTATTGTTTACATTTCATTTTTATTTTTTATTGCTTTACATTTCATTATTATTTGTTAAGTTAAATCAACCCCTAAACATTAAACTCTTCCACTCATTTGTGCATATCCACCACTAGGCTCTTAGTTTTGATTAGGTTTTGGTGAAAATTAAAGCCGTGCATTGCTAAGGCTTGGTGCCTTAGATTAGTTTTATTTTTATTTTATTTGTTTTATTTCCTTTATTTGCTTAGTGACTTTAGTTCCGACCACCCAAGGATTGTGTGTTAGCCACTAATCCCCGTGGTACGATAAACTTTGGGCATAATATTTCCTTATCTTGACAATGATACGTATGCTTGCGTAAATGTGTATCCAAGTCATTTAGATTGAAATAACTCGTTGCATGTTGATATGGTTTGAAAATTCTGATTTGAGTGTGAGGAAAAAAAAAAAAAAAATTGGTTGTTTATTTTGTTTGCTTACTTTCTAATTTTATATTTTCTAATTTTTTTGGTTACTAATCTCACTTGGGGAAACTCATAGGCATATATTTTTCTCACATTGAGCTATGGATCGGTGGAACTATGGATGGGAAGACCCGTGGAGATATGAGCAAGAAAGTTTATATGGGGGAGGTTATCAAGCTTATGAGCCTAGGAAGGAATTCGTTGAAGGACTACTAGCTCAATTGCAAGCTCCTCAAGCTCTCTTGCAAGCCTCCCAAGCTCGATTGCAAGCTTCTCAAGAGATGCTTATACATTTCAATGAGCAACTTAAGGCTAGTCTTGCACAAGAGCCACCATTCACCATTTATGAGCATGAATCTTTCTTTGACCAAGTGGAGCCTATTTCAAGAGAAGAAGTGTATATTGAGCATCTTGAGCAAGAGTCCTTTATGCGAGTTGAAAATGATGATAGTGATGTTGATGTACAAGAAATTGAGCTTGGTTATGAAAGTTTCAATGCAAGTGGAGTGAGAGACTACACTTCGGAGGAATGGGCACAATATTGGAAATCTAAGCCTCCAAGTGGAGGGGAGATGCTTGAAGATGATTCCGAAGAGGAAGTGAGGAGGATGCAGAATTTAAAGTTATACACCATAATCCCTTGTTCATCGAGGAGGATGCGGAGTTTGAAGTCATACACCATAATCCCTTATTTGTTGAGGTTGATATTCCCATGAGGGATGAGAGTCCTTCAATACTTTGTGATGGTGAAGAAATTGAAGAGGCAAAGACTTTCTCTTCTCTCACATCCATGGAGATCCATCATGAGCTTCCCAAGGCGGAGGGTAGGACATTGAGTACTTATATTCTTTATGGAAAGATTGAGATTAAGGTATTTTTACCTCTCAATCCACCATTAAGTGGTCAATATTTCTACAATGAGGTGATGGATTGGAAAGGAAATGGAGCACTTGCACTCACCATTTCCCATCACTTTCAAGAGCTTCTACCACCTATTGTTCCTATGAGCATCAATTCTACACCACTTGAGAAGGAGAAGGCAAAGATAGCTCCTAGAAGAAAAATGGAGAAGAATGGGAAGATTAAGAAGCAACACTTTTGGCCACCAATTGGAGTGTTCTTATGTAGCTCTTGGTCTTGCCTCTATGATACATCAATGAGTCCCTTAACCCCAAACAATAGGGTAGTCATACTTGAGAAGTTTCCACCTTGACAACGATCATGTTCTATAGACCGGCTTGGGGTCTTTAAAAACAAGCGCTTCTAGGGAGGCAACCCTATGTGGTTTTGAAATTTAATTTTCTGTTTATTTTGCATCAATAAGGCTATTTGGAAATGTGAAGGAGAAGTGATTTGGTAGTGAGCAGTTTCTGTCCTGAAATTCAGTTGAATTTGGGTGACTATAGATTTCATTCTACATGCTATTTTGAGCCGAAATTTTTTGGACTATTCTTCTATATGTCTACTATCTTGTGCCAAAATTTGAGCCACTTTCAGTCACTGGAGCTCTATTTATTTAATGGTCAATGCATAAAGTTCAGAACAGAGGCAGCTACTATAGAGTGAGTTTGGGAAGCTACACCTTCTACATCCTAAGCAATTTGGAGCTAAAAATTTTCAGAGATGTATTTTCTCATGTCCTCTATATGTAGAAGAAACAGTTTTGATTTGAACCTTCTTAGCTTCAGATATAGTGTTCCATGTAACAGAGGTCAGAAACAGGGCACAGCAGAAACTGCAGAACAAATCAGTGAGTTTGGAGGCCAACGATGTTTGACTCAGATATGATACTTCAGTGAAATTTTACATTCAGATATATTCATGAGTCTACTTATGATCCAGTTGGTCTCACCCTCTTTGCACCTCTGGAGCTTCAGATATTACAGTTTTGGTGACTGAGGGTCAGCAGAAAACTTCATAACAGATTGGCAAGTTTGACCAGCTTTTATTTTCATTTCAATTGAAGATAGGTGGCTAACTTTATATGGATAGAAAGCTCTTTGAGTCTACTTTCCATTCCAAGTAGTCTCACTTATTTATCTCCTAATGAGTTTGAGATATGGGCATTTGAAGATATAAAGGTCATTGCTGGAAGCTTTCTGCACTCACTAGTTTGTGTTCACTCGGGGTGGTTGGACTTCTTGCACTTCAACTCTTCAATGGAGGCCATTTTAGGGCTGTTGTGAGGTGTGTTGGAGGTGATCAAGGCCATGTGATTAATGAAGGACCTTGTCCTTATTCTTTGGTAGCCTATTTGTGACGCATTGCTCTTTGGACACTATATATTTTTCAATGGAGTCGATCTTTCTTGAGCACCTTGGGCTATTATGGAGCATACGTTAAGTAAGTCAAGGCCTTGTGCCTTGAAGTTGGTGTCTTATTTTAATCTTCTCCAAAGGTCGTGAGCAATGGAGGGTCAACAAATGGGGTTTTCCACCACGAGCCTGGTATGAAAGGCTTTCCACTTAGCTTGTGGGAAAAGGGTACACTCGGGGCTCCATTGATTAGACCTTATTTGTGAAACATGAAAACTCTTATGTTATTATTGCTCAATGATTTTGACCATGAAATCCTTGACTTGAGGTAGATTGGCCTTGAGAATTAGACCCATATGCTTGCTGTCCATGTTGACCATATTGTGAAAAATGAGTGCTTCCTTGGTGTGCATTGCCATAATTAGCAACATTGGATGAGTCTTGACCTTGGCCACCTCTAAAGCTTTGCTTTCCACCTTGAAACGCACTAGATGAACCTCCTTGGTCTCTCCAAGAAAAATTGGGATGATTCCTCCAACCGGGGTTATAAGTATTAGAGTAAGGATCATTTCTTTGGTTCCTTGGCACAAAATTACCCAGTCTAGCACATTCCACTCAAGAGTATCACTTATCATCCAAGTTTCCGGACATTATTGAAGAACAAGTGAACCAAGTGGGTAATTTTGTGCCAAGGAACCAAAGAAATGATCCTTACTCTAATACTTATAACCCCGATTGGAGGAATCATCCCAATTTTTCTTGGAGAGACCAAGGAGGTTCATCTAGTGCGTTTCAAGGTGGAAAGCAAAGCTTTAGAGGTGGCCAAGGTCAAGACTCATCCAATGTTGCTAATTATGGCAATGCACACCAAGGAAGCACTCATTTTTCACAATATGGTCAACATGGACAGCAAGCATATGGGTCTAATTCTCAAGGCCAATCTACCTCAAGTCAAGGATTTCATGGTCAAAATCATTGAGCAATAATAACATAAGAGTTTTCATGTTTCACAAATAAGGTCTAATCAATGGAGCCCCGAGTGTACCCTTTTCCCACAAGCTAAGTGGAAAGCCTTTCATACCAGGCTCGTGGAGCCTGCTTTAGTCCATACAAGGCTTTCTTGAGTCTGTAGACATGGTCCAAGTTATGTGTATCTTTGAAACCTTGAGGTTGTTCAACATAAACTTCTTCTTGCAATATACCATTGAGAAAAGCAGTTTTGACATCCATTTGGAATAGTTTGAACCTGAGATGACAAGCCACAGACAAGAGTAATCTCACAGACTCTAATCGTGCAACAGGAGCAAAAGTTTCATCAAAATCAAGACCCTCGACCTGTGAATATCCCTGTGCAACCAGCCTAGCTTTGTTTCTAATGACATTCCCTTTTTCATCACTTTTATTTTTGAAAATCCATTTAGTCCCTATGACATTTCAATTACTAGGTCTTGGTACTAAGTACCACACATCATTCCTAGTAAACTGATTCAATTCTTCCTCCATAGCACTAATGTCACACCCCTGATTTTTAACACAAATAAAAATCGATATATGATCCCATAATTACATATGCGCGAACGTTCAGTCATCAATAAAAAATGCCTGGAATCTTTTTCCCTTTAAACTACACACATATTGATGCCCTGAACCTACTATGTCAATATTGACCTGCTCCACAGAGTCATATATTACATAAGCTTACGAATTAAATTGTCAACAACAAGATAAAACGTAAATGCTTCTCAGAGTTTACTACAACGGAAATCCTTATCAACGGTAAAGTCACAAAAATGGCTTCCTACCGTTAAGCTGCAAGTACGCTATCTCAGCTTCAGCCCCGATTATCCTACCCTGTAGGATTAACCCCTACACCGTTGGAATGGTGCACCGGGTTGCCACACAACAAACCCGGTAAGCTTTTGCAAGCCCGTATGAGTAACTCAAAACAACTCACACCAAAATCACATGATAAACCCCGCACGTTTCAATCAAGAAGCCAAAGCACGCTTTGATCCTTAAAAACACGAAATAAAGGAGAATAACTCACACTTTAATTTCCTTTCAAATCGAAACATAGAAAACAACTCACTCATTGGTTCCTATCAATTGTACCAAAATCGTACCATAGAAAACAACCCATACTTGAATTCTATCAATAAAACATAGAAAACAACTCACACCTTGAATTCTATCAAATGTACCATAATCGTACCATAGAAAGCAACTCACACCTTGATTTCTATCAGTAAAACATAGAAAACAACTCACACCTTGAATTCTATCTAATGTACCATAATCGTGCCATAGAAAGCAACTCACACCTTGATTTCTATCAAATATAACATAGAAAACAACTCACACCTTGAATTCTATCTAATGTACCATAATCGTGCCATAGAAAGCAACTCACACCTTGATTTCTATCAGTAAAACATAGAAAACAACTCACACCTTGAATTCTATGAAATGTACCATAATCGTACCATAGAAAGCAACTCACACCTTGATTTCTATCAAATCGTTAATAAGGAAAACAACTTGCTTTGTTAATAAGGAAAACAACTTGCACCTTGTCCCCTTAAAAACCGTTAATAAGAAAGCAACTCACATCTTGTTCCCTAAAAACACGTAATGTCATGAGTTATCAATAACCAGTTCCCGTTACCCCATGAATTACCTATATGGCAGACAGACTAGAGCTCTAACTGAAAACGTAACCACTCGTCCGCCCAAAGATTTGTTTATATGATATTCTGCCCAAGGTCACAGACCTTCAGTCCTCGGGCCGCACAGTCCCTTGGAGCAAAACATTAAAGGAGTCGCAGTGGACCCAAAATGTTACACAAATCTCAACGCTTTTGAAAACAATCGAAATCAACATTTCCATAATCATTGTTTTCCGAAAATCCATAACACAAAACAATAAAAAGCATCAATTCATGCATATTGTTTTCGTACACAAATATCAATGCTTTTCAAAACAAATCGAAATCAACATTTCCACAATCATTTGTTTTCCAAAAGCCACAACCAAAAACAATAAAACGCATCAATTCATGCCTATTGTTTTCATAAACCCACAAAACCCACAAATACATATATATCTCATGTAAATATATATATATACGTAGTCATCCGGTCAGGAATGCCTACTAATACCAACTATAGTTTGCAGTTAAATCAATAACTCTCAAAACGATAAAGGTAATTCCGTTCATTAATGAACCTTGTGAGATTACTCACCTCGAAACTCCCGTTGCGTCTTCAATATAGAACAAAGCAGCCAATCTACAAAATAACCGTCCAAATACTTCACCAAGTACCTAAGGAAGAACAGCTCTGATTCAGTCAACGAATCACAAGGAATAACGTTCGAAACCCTAAATCAAACAAAAATTCCCAAAGTGACGCCAAATGAGGCGAAACCACATCCGAGACCACCCAATGTCTCCGGAATACTTATATGATCGATAAGTCCAAACCACAAGTCCATCAGACGCTCAGATCCTCAAGGATCAAAACATCGAATGGTCCGAAACCATAAAAATCATAACATATTCATTCGATCTCCAAAAATTATGTATTATATATCAAAACACTCGTATCGACGAGTAGAAGATATATAATACTAGAAACTATCCCTTACATGGCCGGAAGGCCGCCAAATCGCTACCACAGTCAATGGTGCAACCACCACAACCACCACCAGCCAAAATTCAAAACCACAACAATCAAGCCATCCAGAGATGTTCATCACGAAGACTAGAGTAACTTTCATACCTGGAGCTAAGTCTGGTTCGGTCTAGATCGTCCTAGATTAAGCTTGCAAGATCGGCCAATCATAGCCGTCTGATCGAGCCCCAGATTAGTTGTGTACCGCAGATTTTCAAACCTTGATCTTTCACTCCACAAGCAAAATCGTGTTTCAAGGCGGGTATGAGGATGATCAGGAGGAGGAGGAGATTCCAAAACCACGAAGGATTAGCCAAGACGTCGCCGGAAAAGTGAACTTTCGACCGGGTCCCGATAGCGTCGACTGTAGCTGCTCCGAACTCCACTTTCTGGTGGTTACCATCGCCGTTGAGCACAAGAGGGAGGACGACGAGATGACGGCAACCACATTTGCGTTGGTCTCGTCGCTGGAGGACGTCAAGAACGGCCGGAAAACTCAGGTCGGGTCACTAGGTTTGGGTCAGGTCGTGCGCAGGCTGAGGAGTGAGAACGGAGAGAAAGGAGAGTTTCTGAAAAAGGAAATGAGATTTTATGAAAATATTTTCAGAGATTCCTTATTTATACCATAATAGAAACTTTTTCCAATAGCCATAACTTCTTCCTACGAACTCCAATTTCCGCGTTCCGCATGTCCACGAACTCGTATCAATGTCTTCTACGACTTTCGTGAAGGAAGTTTTTGGAGAATCCCAATGTATATGAAGTCAACCTTTGACAACCCCCCTAAAATCATATTCTTCAATTAATTATTCGTCCGAAACACTTCCGCTCCATCTACGAGCCACGAGACCGTCCAATAACCATAAATTAGATTCCGGAAAATCCTCGGAAAATAAATAAAAATTTTCGGGGTATCACAACTAATCCATTGATCATCCAATAAGGCTTCCCTAGCATATTTTGGTTCAACCAATGACACAAAACCAAACTGGGATATTACATTTATGTTCATCAGATTTTCAGAGATTAAACAAAGCAATACATTGTCATGGCTTACCTGATCTTGACTTACCTGTGCAGTAGCTTGACTTCTAGTCCTTAGGCCATCTGAAACTCTCCCAATGATGTCTTGACTAGAATGATCATTTCGAACTTGTTTGAAACCTTGTCTCATTATCAGAGCAGGTTCAAAAATGCTGTCAGTTATTTCCTCTTCCTCATCATTGTTTGACTTAGATTCTGCTAGTGTGTTTGAGGTTGAAGAAGTATCTGCATATGACTATTCCTGCTTGAGAATCTAATCATCAATAGAGACATTGATGGATTCCATCACCACACGAGTTCTCTTGTTGTAAACTCGATAAGCCCTACTATTCAAGGAGTAACCTAGGAACACACCTTCATCACTCCTTGCATCAAATTTCCCAAGATGTTCTCGATCCCTTAAAATGTAGCAGATACTTCCAAAAACATGAAAGTGTCCTACATTTGGTTTTTTACCTTTCCAAAGTTCATATGCTATTTTGTCAGTGCCCGGTCTGAGAAAGACTCGATTTATGGTGTAGCAAGAAGTGCTTATAGCTTCAGCCCAAAAGTTGGTGCTAAGACTTGCATCATGTAGCATGACCTTGGCCATATCCAACAGGACTCTGTTCTTGCTCTCAACAATTCCATTTTGCTGAGGAGTGATTGGGGCTGAAAACTCATGGGAAACACCAAGATCATTGAAATAGTTAGTAAAAGCAGCATTTTTAAACTCAGTTCCATTATCAGATCTGACTCTTACCATACATAGATTAGATGATTGCTTCTCTATCAACATTTTTTGACTTAGGCTTTTAAAGGATTCAAATGTTTCAGCTTTGTCTTTCAGAAAATTTACCCAAGTAAATCTTGAGAAATCATCTACCACTACCAACATATAGATTTTATCTCCAATACTTTCGGTTTGAGCTGGTCCCATAAGATCCATGTGGAGTAGTTCCATAACTTTTGTGGTTGTAGCTGAGTTCACCACTTTGTGAGGAGTCTTGATCTGCTTCCCAATTCTGCAACCTCCACACATTTTATCTGTCTCGCCTTTTAGGGATGGCAAGCCTCTGATACATTTCTTGGAAGATAATTTTAACATATCTTGATAGTTCACATGTCCAAGTCTCCTGTGCCATAATTCAAATGTCTCCTCTGTGGATCGCACTGAAAGACAAGACTGCGCAAAAGAAGATTCATTAGCTTTAATATGGTAACAGTTATCAAAGGATCTCTTAACACTAGACATCGTTGTTTATTGAATCACACATCTTCATAGTCATCAGCCAAGTGACTGACACTAATTAAATTTTTTGTCAGCCCTTCAACATAGAGTACATTCTTGAGATTTGGAATGCCAGGTGTATTGACAATGCCTCGTGCTAGTATGCTTGCTTTTCTCCCATCACCAAAGGTGACAGATCCTGTTATGCAATCATCCTCAAAGGAAGAGAACCATGATTTGTCTCCAGTCATGTGTCGAGAATAGCCACTATCAACATACCAGAAATCTTTGCGTTTGTCCTCCAAAGCTGTTAGAGCAACTAGACAGGTGGCCTCAATATGTGTCATTTTTTCACCTGGTTTCACACATGTGATAGGACAAGTAGCATCAGTGTGAGCAAGAGAACTGCTATTCCTAGTCCAGACAGGTTTATCTTAGACAATTTTTAAGTTGCTTTTAGAAAATAAATCAGTCAGCTTATTGATAAGCTGCTTTTGCTCTCTAAGTTCAATTTGTAGTGAATCTACACTACACCTTCCTTGAACAGGCAGTGCCCTAACAATTCTCTCGTTACATCTAGGTCTAATATGTCCTATCTTACCACAGTAATGACAGGTAGGAATAAAATTCTTAGAATTGAGATACCTGTTTTGACCAGTAGCAGTTCCTTGGTCAACCTTTACCTGTTGAGCATATTTATGCTCCTTGATCCTTTTGACAGGTTCGGTGCTGGATTCGTCATTTTTAACAGTTTGTAAAGATTCTTTTACAAACTTTGTACTTTTGAAACTTTCACCAGAGTAGCCAAGTCTAGAAGTGTCATGTGGGGCTTTACCTGATCCAAACAGTTTGGATACAGCTCCTGAACTAAGGTCGAACTTGGAAATTTTTCTTGTGTGATTTTTAGTTCATCCTGCAAGGAATCAATTTCTGTTAGCAAATTTAAGTTCAAAGCATGTTGCCCTTTTACCTCAAGTTCCAACACTTTGATTTTTTTGTTGAGTTCCAGACACTCATTCTTCCATGCTGACACTTCTTCGTCATTTGACACATTTGTTAATTCATCAGCGAACCTATTCCGTTCTCGATCCAACATGGTCTGAGATTCCTTTAACAGGTGCTGCATCTCTCCTTTTTCAGCCTTTAACATCTCAACTTCTCTTTCCAATTCCATGTTCTTGATCAATGTGGCTTTTGATGCCTTATAGAGTTGCTTGCAGCGGATAGTAGTTTCATCATCTAAGAACATCTCATCACTCTCAGAGTCAGCTAATAAAGATGATACAAATGCCACATTTTCACTTTCCTGAGTTTCATCATCACTCCATGTTGAGAGTAGCGACTTATTTTGACTGTTCCCATGTTTTCTATTTCCACAATCAGTGGAAATATGACCATAACCTCCACATTCATAACAGTTGATTTTTCCTGAATGAGTTCCTTTAAAGCTACTTTTCCCATTCTTCTCACTGTAATCACTATTTCCATTACTGCTACTGTGAAATTTTTTTCGGGGAGCATTGGGATTCCTCTTGGAGTTTTTGCTTTTGAGAAACTTCTTGAACTCCTTTGTTAAGAGAACAAGGTCAAGTGTTTATTTTTCTTTTTCTACCTCTTTAACTACCTTGAAAGCTACACCCTTAGATTTCTTCTCAGACTTTAACCTCATTTCATAGGTTTTGAGATTTCCGATGAGCTCATTGAGTGGATACTCATCAATATCAAATGAGTCATCTATACTAGTGACTTTTGAATGAAACTTTTCTGGCAAGGCCCTGAGTATATTTTTGACTATCTTATCTTCATCAAAGGGTGCCCCCAGACTACGACACTGACCATAAATTTTAAGAATTCTACCATGAAAATCATCCATGGTTTCATCATCTCCCATAGTCATAGTTTCGAACTCAAAGATCAATGCTTGTAATTTCTGTGCACATACCTTTTTATTTCCTTCGTATGTAGTCTGTAGAAGATCCCATGCCTGCTTGGCAGTGTCACAATGACTGATCCTTAGTTTTTCCCGTTTAGGGAGGGCTGTGAAAATGCTATTCTTAGCTTTGAAATCTGCTTGGAGATCACGAACTTCTTCCTCAGTCCAGTCCTTCCTTGGTTTGGGAGTGGCAGTGGAGGAGCTTTCTCCTTTTGCTTTTACCACAGGTACCTTCCAACCATTTTCTACAATATTCCACACATGTTCATCTTGAGCATAGAGATATGATTTCATGTATATCTTCCACTGAGTATATTTTTCACATCTGCCATCGAACCATGGAGGACTATCGCTCTGATGCTAATTGAAAACACCTGATGGAACAGTAACTCTATGTATTTGAATAACAACTAAGGCTTTGTAAATAAACAACACAATTAAGAAGACCTCAACAATTGCTAACGCAGTGTAAACCTCACAACTGAGGAAACTTCACTGCGTGGCTTTTAACGTAGCCAACACGAGGAACAAATCCACTATTAAATCAAATTGTTACAGATCACAAGTCGTAGTATTCAACACAACTACGTTACTAGCAACACAACTAACTTATATACAATTTGAAAAGCCTGTACTGTAAACTCAAATCTCTCAATGTCTGGTAAGCTTCAACAAATCAATTTTTCCCTTTCTCCTTGTATCAAGGACTCATTGATCTCAAGTATGATATGTGAGAAAGAATGCAGTGAACAGGAAAAGTAAATATGAAAGAGAGTTTTTCCAGAAATCAGTTTGTGAAGACTATGCAACACATGAAACAATCAAAGATGCCTAATGCCAAAAATTCTACTTTCACAATGCAGTTTAAGGGACCTTTTATAGAGGAGCAAAACTCCCCCTCAATCAAATCTCTTCTTGTCACCAAAACAAGATAAACATGGAAATGTTTTAAAACTGTTTTGAATATGCAATCGAATCTTTTCTAACCATAATCAATCAATATCTCAAATTGATATGCATGTTGAAAAACCTTTTAATGCAGATGAGAATATGAAATCAATCTAACCGATATGCATATCAATTTAGAATCATGCAAAATGATATGGAATGAATACCATCTTTAACTTAAGATCAGTGAGGCGATTCTCCTTGATCTTCTCTCCATGATCCAATTCTGCAATCTTCCTCTTTATTTCCTTGAACCACCGAGAAGGCAGGAGAATTATTCTCCCAATCCACTGCACCTTCTGTTCTCTTTGTGACCATGGGAAAGCATGTGTTGAATGGTAATAGCCCAATATACTTACAGTGAGCTCTCCAAACTGGGAATTTGTTTTGGTCTTGTTTGGTGTCAAGGTTAGTTGGGTTCTGATAGGAGCATAAAATGCGAAAAATATAATGTGAAACCTTTATACTTTTCTTAGCTATTTCCTTTAAAAAGTCAGTTTTAACTTTGTTTTCTTTTTAGGTAGTTCGTGAAGTGATTCAAGAGAAATAGGAGCTGAAAGGGAGTAATGGAGCCATGGATAATGAAGTAATGATGCAGAGGACTTAGTTTAATCAACCTTTTGGCCAGAAATTACAAGTGAAGTCCATGGAATTCATTGTGCAAAACAGTTGCTGCAAAGTAGAAAACTGCAGTTTCATAATCAGCTCTCTGGGAACGGTTTTGAGGAGAAATTCTTGTAGTATTCTAGCTGTAAATTTGAAGAAAGGGCCAGTGATCCTTGAATACATGATGTTATACTTCAACTACAGCTAAAGAACTAGTCAGGAGTGTCAATGAGGCAGTAAGAAACCAAGCACAAACTGAGCTTCCCGATAAGTCAGAAAATGTCAGCTTTTCACGAAGCTTTTTGGGAGATCTTTTCCCTCGATTTTCTTGGAGTTTCTCCAGAAGGTTATTGATCAATATAGAATATATGATGTCATAGAGCACGTGGGAGTCAAGAACCATCCAGAAACTTGTCAAGACGAAGTCGTTCCTTGTCCAAGAAGGAAGCTTCAGAGTCAGAAATCGAATCCTAGTCAAAACTGGGCATTTCGGCCGAGATTCTTCTTTGGACGGATTTCCAGGGCATTTTTGGAAGGTTAATTATTGCTGCTGCAAATATGAAGGAGAGTCCTAGAATGATTCCTCAAGCTTTTGGGAAGATTATTAAGGCTTGAAAATCATTTAATTGTGCACCAATTTGAGTAATCCTCAAGCAACTAGGGGAGGCTTTCAAAGCAGAATTGGAAAAGGAAACTTGGGGGTGCTCCACATATATATAGAGCAGCAGAACACGTTGAAAAGACACCACCCTACAGCGCCATCTTCTGCCCTTTACGGTTTTTGTTTTCTTGTAATTCAAACTTATATGTTTTTAGTTGTGAATTTTGAGACAATGTGTGGCTAATCTACTTTTGTTAGGCGCGAGGTTTGAAGCCCCTAAGATATGTTTTTGACAATATTTTGATTCCTAGTTTTGTGATTGCTTTGTTGTGAAATTGTTTATTTGGTTTTGGTTTATGGATAACTCTTACTTGTTTATGTTCATGAACGCGTGCATAGAACATTATGAACTTGTAAGTGGGGCTAGAAATAGGTATTGTAATCTCCTAAACGGTTAATAATGCTTGTTTCAATGGTAGTAAAACCTATAGGACAGTAGGTGAAACCAAATAAAAAGGATTGCATGCTAGGTAGGCGTTCCACACTAGTTTTGCATACTTGTTTCGATCAAACTTCCACACGTGATTAATGCTTAGAATGAATTGTTGATAGGATAGCGTTCTATACCTTGATTGTTTATTCTAAAGGCTTAGTAATGGTGCGTTCATCTTGCTTAAGTAATTTAGGGAAGTAATAAGAACTCATGCATGCTTCATGGTTTGTTCTTGATTGAAACCTTTTTCACGACTTAGTAATTGAAACTAGGATGATAAATTTGTCTCAAGCATATTTTGGTGGTGGATTTCCGAGTTCCTAACATCTTCATCATTATCTTTCAAAACCCTAAATTCAAAATCGTGTTCTTTTCTTTATTTTCTGTTTATTTTCGTTAAAAACCCAAAAACCGCAAATCAGTTTTGTTTTTAGGATTGCAGTGCCCTCTTCTATCCCCTCTCTGACCCTCCATCTTTCTTTCTTCTTTTCTAGTGTTTGACGTTTTCTTTAGTTTAGTTCAGATTTTTGTTATTCTTTTTTATGTGTTAGTTTAGCTTAGTTTAGTTTTCTTTTGTGTGAATTATAAAGTTACCCTCAATCCCCGGCTTGAACGATCCCTGCTTACTCTATATTGCTAACGAGTAACGACTACATCTTGCAGGGTTAAATTGCGCGCTTGTTTTTAGCGTATCAGGTTCTCCTTTAATGGCTTTGGGATGATATTGTGTATATGAAAATTTGGTATTTGATTACCTCAGTATGCGTAGCGTATCGATTATACCTGATGATGTGAAGTTGGTCATAAATTAAAATAAGGATTATGGACTGAACACACTATAGAGAAGCTAAAAAAAAATGTCATGTGTGATCTTAAATTCTTAATTAACTTTGGTACACAAAGTAGGTGGTGGAAATTAATTCAAAACCAAAGCGAGATTTGTTAAAATTGTTAAAGGAAAAATATATTATGTGCCTTCGTCAAAGCGACTGACGGAGAGGGAATAAGTGATTAACATCAATCAACACGATTACTGATCAATCGGCATTTAATGTCATCATTGCAATTGATATTTCCATTGTAATTCTCTCCCTATATAAAGGGACTATGAAATGAAATGAGTAGACCAATTCCAATCCATTTTTACTTTTACACGTTATCAGGATACTCAGAGCAAATAGCCAAGAGAAACAAAACCCTAGAAAAAATTAAACTTTATCTTTGCAGCCACCCTAAACAAAAAAAAAAAAAATTATGGCTTTTTCCTTTTGCCGCCAACCCACACGGGCCTCCACCTCAACCCACTTGCACACGGCATTCCCCAGCAGTCCAACGCCTGCAACAGTGCTGCTCCCTACCGCCATCCAACGCAAGTCCTCGCAGGCCAGACCGGTCTCCAGTGCGCGTCCTACAACCCACTCAGACCTCGCTGCAGACCCGCGCCCAACAGCCCATCCCAGCACCGATCCGGCCTAGCCGCGGTCTCACCTCAGCCTACCCCGCCTTCACCCTTGCAGCAGCAACTCGATCTGCAGCAATGTATCTTGCAGTAGCAACTCGCCCAGCACCTGCAGCAGCCATTTGAATGCAGGTAGCAGATCTCTAGCAAGAGAGTCAGGAAACAAAAAAACAAAGAAGAAAAGAAAAAAGAACCCAGAAGAAGAAGAAGACGCAGAAAAGAAGAGAGGAAAAAAAAAAGAATCAGGCCTTGCGGCCCAGAATTAAAAAAAAAAAAAAAAAAAAAGCAGGCCTGCTAGCCAGCAGATAAAAAAAAAACAAAAGAAGTAGGCCTGCAGCCCAGAAAAAAAAAAGAGAAAAGCAAAGAAAAAAAACAAGGCCTTGTGGCCCATTGCTAAAAGACAGAGGAAGCGGCCCAGTTTTTCTCAAGTAAAAAAACATCGCTACGCACGCCTGCATCAACACGCGCGTGCGCTAGGATCATTTTATTTTCTCGAAACCAAGTATGTTTTCCATATATTTTATTATATGTGTTATATATATTCATGGAACCTAAAGCATGAGGATTTTATATTTTCTATTTTTAAGCATACTTTATATTTTATTGTTTATGTTTTTATTATATTTTGTTATTGAGTATGTTTAGTTAGATAATTTTGTTCATTTGAAGCATGCCTTGTTATTTATGTTTTATATAATTATCTTTAAGCATTATTATATATTTTATTGTTTATGGTTTATTATGAAATTTTGAACATGTTTTTATTTTATTTACGCTTATATAAATTATGCCTGCGCAGCTTTGTATTATGCTATTGTTTACATTTTATTTTATGCATGATATATTCTTGCTATTATTATGTGTACTATATAATTTGTTGTATATTTGTGAAATTTGAGCATGCCATGTAGTTTATTTTTATATATGCTATATTTAAATGTGCTATGATTATTTTTAATGCAACATATACAAACCGCTTTGCCATAGTAATGAAAATTCATGCGCATTATACACACACACTTACCGTGGTAAAGTATTTTCACATAGCATCAAAAAAAAAAAAAACTGTGACCATTACGAATCTTGGTCTTGAAATCTAATTCATATGTTTGGAAAATAATTCACGTGGATGTCTTTATGACTGCGTAATTTATATCTTCTCTCTTGTTTATGTAGATGGTTAATCCAACTCGACCTGAATTTGACATCTTGGACTCAGAAGGACTTGAGTACCATCGTTGGGTTTCCGATGTGGAAACTGCCTTTGTGGCAAAAGACTACACTACCACCATTACCGACCCCAAAGATGATGAACCATCTAATAAGGTGAAAGCAAATTCCTTAATGTTTCTAAGGCGACATATTGATTCTAGCCTATGCTGGGAGTACCTTCGGTTGAAGACACCCAAAGAACTGTGGGATGCCCTTAAGGGACATTTTGGAAACATTCATGACACCTTGCTCCCAGAACTGACCGTTCAGTGGAATGAAATCCGCTTGCTTGACTACAAAAGGCTCAATCACTTCAACAAGGATATGTTGCGCCTAAAGACACGTCTAAATTTCTGTGGAAAGGAACTCACAGAAGATGATATGATCCAGAAGACTCTTTCTACTTTTCCTACTTCAGCAATTATACTAGCGAACCAATATAGGCTGGAGTATGACAACAAAAAAATCACAACCTTCAATAAGCTAATCAACCTACTGCAAGTGGCTGAGAGGCATAATGAGGTTCTTTTGAATAACAATGCTAGGCCTGTTAGGACAAAGAAAATTTCATAGGCTAATTATGGCAAAGTGAAAGGTGGAAAGAATCCCAATGCAAAGGGGGTTGGACGTGATGATCCCTACTCACATGGCAATAATGCACCACGTGGCAAGGGACGTAGGGGTCGGGATATGGGCCGTGGAGGCCCTCCCAATATATGGCGCAGAGATGGTGGTGCTGGCCCTAATGGTCATGGAAACAAGGTGCAAAGGGCACTCAAGAACCCTTCAGTCAAACCAGATAGAGTTGGCAATGAACCATGCTATAGATGTGGAATCATTGGGCATTGATACAAGAACTGCCAAGCAAGCAACATAATAGCAACCATTTACAAGAGGTATAGGGAGTCTAAAGAACAAGAGGTTCACTATATGGAAGAAGGAGGCCATGACCCAGACGTCAACCTCACAATTGCAGACTTTAATGGCAACAACGAACTTGCTCAGTCAACCGATGCCCCAGATTTTGACTGATCTGCTTTATTTATTTTATTTTCCAAAAACAGTTGTGAAGGCATAATGCCTCATTTTTAATTAGACTATTACTTAGTCTTAAAGTTTGTTTCAATAATGGTTTGATGAATTAGATTTATGAACAAGACCTTGATTTGATTATCATTGGCTTATTAATAAATTTCAAATTTTATTCTGAATTAAGCACTGAATTTAGTCAAATTTATTTACTATACACATATTTACATGGTTCGAAATAACACTATAAAGATGTACAACAATGCATCTAGAAAAAAAAAATTATTTGAATGAAAAGATTATCATTCTACCTAAAATAGAAATACTCTAAAGAATATGAGATATATTTAATGTCACAGACGCTCTGTATGCACCAAGAGCTAATCGAACCTTGTTAAGTTTCAAAGATATTCGTGCCAACGGTTATCATGTAAAAACATACTGTGAGAACGGAACTGAATACCTTTATATTACCTCTAATAAATGTGGAAGGAAACGCATTTTAGAGAAATTTATGAGTCAATCTAGTGGACTGTACCTCACTACGATTCGGATCATTGAATCCTATGCTACCACCAACAACGAAATGTGGGATACTGACTCATACAGGCTTTGGCACGACCGTCTAGGGCAGCTCGGTCATGACATGATGCTCCATATTTCAAAGAACTCACACGGACATCCCTTCTTTTGAGTGAAAAATAAAATGGGAGAAAAATCCGCCACACTGCAAGGTGTCGGTCCTAGTACTGCTCAAATGCAACCATTGCCTTCTGAAGTACCAGAAGCACTACCTCCCTCCCATTATGCCTCATTAACTATTTCAAATGCACATCACTCGTTTTGCAAAGCCTTCTCTTTAGCAAAACAGGATCGAGACATTCCTATGCTAAAGACACAAAACAAAACATTCAAGTCTTACAAAGGATACAAGCAGATATCTGTGGACCTATCCATCCAGAATGCGGACCATTCAAGTACTTTATGGTTCTGGTGGATGCTTCGACAAGCTGGTCACATGTCGTTTTATTGTCCACAAGAAATGCTGCATTTGCAAAACTCCTAGCACATATTATACATTTAAGGGCTCACCACCCTGATCACCCTATCAAGTCTATAAGGCTTGATAAGGATGGAGACTTTACATTAAATGCATTTGATGAATATTGCATATCTATTTGGATCGATGTAGAGCATTATGTACCCCATGTGCATACACAAAATGGTCTCACAGAAGCCACCATCAAAAGGCTACAGACGGTGGCTAGGGCATTGGTTATGTGCACCAACCTACCTATATCTGCATGGGGTTATGCAATATTGCACGCAGCTTTACTTATTCGTTTCACACCCACTACTAGCCAACCATTTTCTGCGTACCAGTTGGTAACTGGATATGAGTCTGACATTTCACACTTACGCATGTTTGGTTGCTCAGTATATGTGCCTATTGCGCCCCTATAGCGTACCAAAATGGGTCCTAAGAGACAATTAAGTATTTATGTAGGATACGAATCCCCAACAATTATCCACTACTTGGAACCCTTGACAGGCAATCTTTTTACCTCTAGATTTGCTGATTGTCACTTTGATGAGACAGTCTTCCCGTCGTTAGGGGGAGATAGGAAAAAGGATTTTCCACGGGAACGACAAGAATTGTCGTGGTTTTTGCCCACTCTGTTTCATTTTGATCCCTGCACTTCACAATGTGAAAGTGAAGTTAAAAGAATATTTGATCTTCAGAATGTAGCAGATTGGTTACCTGATGCGTTTACTGATATCGCAAAAGTGACGAGATCACATATACCAGCTGCAAATACGCCTGCAAGGTTAGAAGTCCCCAACAAAGGGCACGGTGTCACAAATAGAGGCACTGCAACCACACTTAGTGGAGGTGTGGTTGAGGCCGTGGCTCCCCAAAGGAAGAGGGAGAGGCCACTTGGTTCGATTGATACTCACCCAAGGAAGAAGAGGGCGAGTAAGGCATAAACCGATCCATTAATCATCAATGTAGAGAATCCCTCTCATGAGATTGTCTCTGATTATAGTTATGCCCATGAATCAATGCTGGAGGACGCTCCGATGTTTGAAATGATTCCAGAGAACAAAGAAATCTCAATAGATTATGAGAGTGCGTATGAGTTGATAGAAAGATCTTCCATACACATTGATGATGTATTTGCATATACTGTTGCTCAAGAAATCATAGACCACGATGATATCGAACCACGCTCTGTTGCAGAATGTCAACAAAAAGCAGATTGGCCAAAATGGAAAGAAGTAATCCAGGCAGAATTAGATTCTATGACAAAGAGATAGGTATTTGGCCTGGTAGTGCCCCACCAAGTGTAAATCCTGTAGGACATAAATGTGTCTTTGTCAGAAAGCGTAATGAGAAGAATGAAGTCCTGAGGTACAAGGCTCGCATTGTGGCGCAAGGTTTCTCATAACGCCCTGGAATTGACTTCAAGGAGACATACTCTCTCGTAATGAACGTTATAACGTTCCGCTACTTAGTTAGCTTGGTAGTTTCCGAAGGACTGGAAATGCAGCTCATGGATGTGGTTACTGCATATCTCTATGGGGTTTTAGATTCAGAGATATATATGAAAGTGCCTGAGGGCCTTACATTACCCAAGTCAAGTGACTCTAAACCATAGAGTGTGTTTACAATTAGATTGAAACGCTCACTTTGCGGATTGAAACAATCCGGGCGGATGTGGTATACCCGTCTAAGTGACTACTTGATTGGGAAGGGATATAAGAACGACGAATTATGCCCCTGTGTATTCATAAAGAAAACAAGTTCCGGATTTGTAATTGTAGCTGTATATGTCGATGATATGAACATAATAGGTACTCTTGATGAAATAAGAGAAACCACGAGCTACTAGAAATCCGAATTTGAGATGAAGGATCTTGGAAAAACTCGATTTTGTCTAGGCCTTGAACTAGAACACCGAGTTTGTGGAATACTAATCCACCAGTCCACATATGTATAAAAGTCAGGCGATTTAACATGGACAAAGAGCATCCTGCTAGCACTCCTATGATCGGTCGAAGTTTGGATGCAAGGAAAGATCCATTTCGTCTAAAGGAAGATGACGAAGAGGTGTTGGGAGCTGAAATTCCCTATCTAAGTACAATAGACGCATTATTGTACTTAGCCCAATGTTACTCGACCAGACATTGCATTCTCAGTGAACTTGTAAGCTAGATTTAGCTCAGCGCCAACGCAGAGTTATTGGAATGGTATCAAGAACATTTTCCGATACCTAAAAGGAACCATTGACTTGAGACTGTTCTTTCCCTATAGAGAGACAAGAGGGACCGCAGATGGAACTGCAATCCCTAAAGGAAATGTTGATGGCGAAAACGCCACTCACTACATCGAAAAGCCAGATGACTTTTTGGTTTGTTTTGCTGACTTTTTGGTTTGTTTTGCTGATGCTGGGTCGTTCCCAAACTAGTTATGTATTTACCATTGGGAGCACGACGATATCTTGGAGATCAACCAAGCAAACCTTTGTGGCTACCTCCTCGAACCATTCAGAGATCATTGCTCTACATGAGGTGATTCGTGAGTGTATATGGTTAAGAGCTATCATTATACATATTCGAGGGACTAGTGGTTTGAGTTCAACCACTGAAGAGCCTACTTGCATTTATGAAGATAATTAATGCAGCTTGCATCGAACAGATGAAGCTAGGTTATATCAAGTGTGATAACACAAAACACATATCGCCAAAGTTTTCCTACAATCATCAACAACATGCCCTCCTTAAGATTCAAGTGAATCAAGTAAGGTTTGAGGAGAATGTGGTAAATTTGTTCACCAAATCACTGCCTAAGGCCACATTTGAGAAACATGTGAAAAACATAGGAATGCGAAAACTTTCCAATCCCCCTTGATTAATGTAAAGATCAGGGGGAGGTGTAGACGTCCGGGGTGTAGACGTCCGGGGGAGCCTAACATACACATGTCATTCTCAAATGTAGAAGGTGCGTTGTGCTCTTTTCCTTGGACCAAGGTTTATTTTTTGTCCCACAGGGTTTTTATTGTTACTTGGCAAGGTTTTTAGTGAGGCAACAACTCATGCACCATTTCGTCTTTGACTTGGCACAAGGGGGAGTGTTAAAAGGAAAAACATATTATGTGCCTTCGTCAAAGCGACTGATGGAGAGGGAATCAATGAATCAGTGATTACTATCAATCAACACGATTACTGATGAATCAACATTTAATATCATCATTGTAATTGATATTTCCGTTGTAATACTCTCCCTATATAAAGGGACTATGAAATGAAATGAGTAAACCAATTCCAATCCATTTTTACTTTTACAAAAATGATTTAATTTGTTTGTTTCAAATCATGGTTAGATGGTGGCGGCTCACTTCTCATTCGTATTTGGGCACACTTGATTACGTAACTTAAATCGGTATATCATGCATAGTTGATTCAATATAATTGCACGCTGGCTTTGGCCATCATTTCAATATTATCCCCTGTCCCCTCCAGAGTATTCCTTATCCAAATTTGAGTACAAACACAAGATACTACAAAATGTTGGCCGAGAGTTCAAGCGACCAAGACCTTCTTCTCAAATTGTTGAAGGCCTTAGATGAATCCAAAGCTGGTGTAAAAGGGATAGTCAATGCTGGAATCACGAAAATCCCACAAATTTTCATCCATCCCCCAATAGATCACGGCCAAGTAACCCAAACCGAATTCAGTATTGCAGTGGTGGACCTCGGACGCAGCGGTTGGCTTGAGCAGGCATGCGAGAGGTGATTGATGGAGTCCGACGGGCTGCGGATAGCGTGGGGTTGTCCAAGGTTGTGAACCATGAGATACCTAAGAAAGTATTAGAGGAGATGCTGCAGGTGATGCGTGGGCCGGGTTTCATGAGCTACCCAAGGAAGTGAAAGCTGAGTACTACGTACATTACGGTCCCCAAGAGGAAGGTCAGTTTTGTTGGTAGCCATAAGTCGGGTCGATCGATCAGGTTCTCTACGATATTGGAGGGACTCCTTCGTTTGTGACATGAGTTATGAGCCTTTGGATCCTCAGGAATTGCCTGAGGTTTCCATGTATATATGGTAAACAAAATTTGGTATTATGTTGGGATTTTTATTTAAGCACTCAGGATTTTAGTCTCTCTTTCTACGGCTGTAGTTACAAATACATAATTACATACAAACAAGAAATCCTACAAGTTTTCTACTGTTAATTTACTTTCATCAGAAAATAATAAGTTTATTTCTCCCTCAAATAGATTTGAAGTCGCATCATCAAGAAATGTTGATTTGTGAAAAGTTAAAATTTTAGAGAAACATAGCTATGCAGTACTCTAAACATGCTCACAAATTGGGCGTCACTTTGTTTACGTTGCTATCAGAGGGACTTGGGCTGAAACCCGACCACCTTATAGGCTTGGATTGTGCAAAGGGACATCTTACTGTTGGAAATTACCATCCACTATGCCCTGAGCCTGAATTGACTATCGGTGTTGGCAGACACACAGGTAATACTTTTTTCACCATGCTACTTCAAGATAATGTCAATGCCCTCCAGGTTTTGTATCAAAACCAGTGGATTGATGTCCTTCCTATGCCCGGAGCTCTCGTGGTGAATATTGGAGATTTGTTGCAGGGAAGCATTGTTTGTATATATTCATTGTTTATTGTATTGTCTTTTCAATTGCGAAGAGCGGTTCTACAACTTCTAACAATGGCTCTACGTGTTGGTGCAGCTAATCTCAAACAATAGATACAAAAGTGGCATGCATAGAGTACTTGCCAAGAAGGAAGGTCTAACAGTTTCTGTGGGATGTTTTTTCAAGCATTTTCCACTAGAAAATTCTGCAGGGAGACTCTATGAGCCGATCAAGGAGTTGACTTCAGCAGAAAATCCCCCAATAAACCGTGGAACAACTTTGGCAGATTACATAAAGGGCCACTACATAAAAGGGTTGATCAATAGGGTGTGTGGACTAGAATATTTGAAGCTATGAGGTCAACTTGAAACTGTGAAGTTTGGTCATCGAAATGATCATGGTCTAGTACTACTACAATATTTAATTTATGTAAGAAGGGATCAATCTCGTGTTTATCACTGATCCTCTGATTTCACTACAGGGAAATAATCTCAGACTACAGAATATATAGTGATTACGCTTTTCTCTTTTATGCTCAAGGATCAGTTCTGTGTTTTTGTTTTGCTAATGATGCAGGGGCGTCTACTCTAAAACCAAAGAGAAAGACCCAAGCTCCACCTTACCTCAAAGACTTTGTGCCCAAGTAAAAGAGGAGCAGATCAGTTGGTTTTGCTGAGATTGCTGCTATTGATTTGCACAATTACCTTGCTGATTAAGTGTTGATCACATTGCTGAATAAGTGCAGTTAGCTTTTATTTCTTTTTTGATTGAATGTAATCTTTGCTTTAATTCTTTTTCTTCCTTAAACGTTCGTATTTGAAAGGCTATTTAAGCCTAACTTTGTAATGTTTTCAGCATCTTATTTTTGAAGAATATAAACAGAAAACGTAGCAACTTTGCTGCTAAAGTGAGTGTTGAGTTCTTTGATTTCTGGTGTGGTGTTGCTAGTGTGTTCAGACCTGTGTCCATTTTGATTTCCCATCAATTTGGTATCAGAGCTCCGGTTGGAGCATGGTGGACTTCCATGGCTCATAACAGGCGCAATGGGGGAGGTTATCGGATGGAGGGTCGAGACCACAACGCTGACATGGAGGAGATCAAGAGAATGATCAATCAACTTGCTGCACGTGTCGCTCGCATCGAAACCCAAAGCCAAGATGGTGATGGTGGATCTTTCGACGGGGAGAGAGACGTGAACCCTTTCGGAAACGATGGGGGTAATAGTAAACGAAGCCTTGATATAAAGGTGGACATCCCTGAGTTTGAGGGAAGAATGCGACCTGATGACTTCATTGATTGGCTTAATACTGTTGAGCGAGTCTTTGAATACAAAGACGTTTCAGATGAGAAGAGGGTGAAGATTGTGGCAATCAAGCTGGTCAAGCATGCATCTGCTTGGTGGGAGCAATTGCGAGTGCGAAGAGAACGTGTGGGTAAATCCAAGATCAAAACATGGGAGAAGATGAAGAAGGAGTTGAAGAAGAAGTTTCTACCTGAAAATTACCTACAAAGTAATTTTTTGAAGCTACACAACATTCGACAGGGGAATCAGTCTGTGGATGAGTTTACTGAGGAGTTTGATCTTCGTATTGATTCTAACAGACATGAACCAATAAAGAACCAAGCTGAATATAAGATAGAAGCTAGGGAGGGCAACAAGGCCAAAAATGTGAAATGCTTCAAGTGCTCAGGCCTAGGGCACATTGCATCTGATTGTCCCAACCGAAGGATTGTGAGTTTGGTGGAGGAATTAGGGGAGAGCAGTAGCGTGAGGTTGGACGACCCACCCACCTATGATGACTATGGGGACCAAGATGCAGAAGAAATAACCTGGAGCGATCATGGGGACTCGCTAGTTATTCGGCGGGCAATGAATACAAAAAAGGTTGATGATGATTCCGAGTGGCTCCGGCACAACATCTTTCATACTAAGTGTACCGCGAATGGCAAGGTATGTAGTGTTATTATTGATAGTGGGAGTTGTTAAAATATTGTTGCTCAGCATATGGTGGATAAGTTAAATCTGATAACTGAGAGAAGGCCTAAATCTTACAAGTTGTCTTGGTTCAAGAAGGGAAATGATGTTGTTGTCAACCAGAGGTGTTTGGTGTGTTTTTCTATTGGCACTAAGTACCAAGACTCACAGTGGTGTGATGTAGCTCCCATGGATGCTTGTCATCTTTTGTTAGGGCGTCCATGGCAATATGATCGGAAGGCTGTACATGATGGGCATCTAAACACCTACTCCTTTGTCAAGGATGGTAACAAAATTATTTTGGGACCATCTAGGTCAGAGCACAAGCCTAAATCAGATCAGGCAGAAGGTGGCAATCTTCTCACTAGGTGAAAATTTTTGAATGACGCAAGAGAGAGGGGTGTGGTCTATATGCTTATGGGAAGAGAAGCTGATGATACTGAACTTAATCACCCTGAAGTAGTAGCTTCATTATTGAGAGAATTTGCTGATATTGTTCCAAAAGAGTTGCGTGGAGGATTACCCCCTTTGAGGGACATCCAACACCACATTGATTTTGTACCAGGAGCAAGCTTGCCAAACAAACCTCATTATCGAATGAGTCCTCAAGAATATGATGAGCTGAATAAGCAAGTGACAGAGTTGTTGGAGAAAGGAGTTATCCGGGAGAGTATGAGCCCTTGCGCGGTGCCGGCTTTACTTACACCCAAAAAAGATGGTACTTGGCGAATGTGTGTGGATAGTAGGGCTATAAACAAAATTACCGTGCGGTATAGATTCCCAATTCCACGCTTGGAAGACATGTTAGATCACTTGTCAGGTGCCAAAGTATTCTCAAAGATTGATCTGAGGAGTGGATACCACCAGATAAGAATGAGGCCTGGGGATGAGTGGAAGACCGCATTTAAAACCCGAGATGGCTTGTTTGAATGGATGGTGATGCCATTTGGGCTTACGAACGCCCCTAGCACATTTATGTGTGTCATGAACCAGGTATTTCGTTCTTTCATTGGCAGGTTTGTGGTTGTGTATTTCTATGATATTCTGGTTTATAGCATTGATGTTAATCAACATATGGGACACTTGAGACAAGTCTTTGAAGTATTGAGGGAGCAGAAGCTTTATGCAAATTTCAAGAAGTGTGAGTTCTTAACAAACAAATTAATTTTTTTGGGTTTTATTATCTCCACTGATGGAGTACAAGTGGATCCAAAAAAAATTGAAGCAATCTTGGAATGGCCTAATCCTCAATCTATTCATGATGTTCGAAGCTTTCATGGGTTGGCTTCCTTTTATAGAAGATTCATCAAGAATTTCAGTTCCATTGTGGCTCCAATGACAGATTGTTTAAAGGCCAGTGTGTTTAGTGGACAGATGCAGCTGAAAGGAGCTTTCAAGCAATTAAATTAACCATGACAGAGGCTCCTGTGTTGGCTCTTCCAGACTACCAAAAGGTCTTTGAAGTTGATTGTGATGCTTCCAAGTTTGGGGTTGGAGCAGTTCTAAGTCAAGAAGGTAGGCCAATTGCGTTCTATAGTGAAAAACTTAATGAAGCCAGACAGCGATACTCGACCTATGATGTTGAATTCTATGCTATCATGCAAGCTCTTCGGCAATGGAGGCAGTATCTTATTTATAAAGAATTTATTCTTTATTCTGATCATGAAGCACTCAAGTTTATCAATGGTCAACAAAAGTTGAACAGGCGACATGCAAAGTGGGTTGAAGAGCTGCAAGAGTATGATTTTGTAATCAAACACAAGTCAGGGATTCAAAACAAAGTAGCTGATGCTTTGAGTAGGCGGCAAACTTTGTTATCTCTCATGAAGGTAAGAGTAGAAGGTTTTGAACAGCTGAGAGAGCTCTATGGAGTAGATGCTGATTTTTGTGATGTGTGGGGCAATTGTACCAGCAAGGGACCACAACAGGATTTTCATGTCCAAGACGGTTATTTGTTTAAAGGGAGTAGATTGTGTATCCCTGAGAGTTCTTTGCGTTTCTGGATAATCGAAGAACAACATGGTGGTGGTTTAGGTGGGCATTTTGGACGGGACAAGACTTTGGCATTAGTGAGTGAGAAGTTTTATTGGCCACAGTTACAAAAGGATGTGATGAAATATGTTCAGCGGTGTCGAACTTGTCATCTAGCCAAGAGCCGAAGTTAGAATACTGGGCTCTACACTCCTTTGCCTGAACCCCAAGCTCCATGGGTGGATGTCAGCATGGATTTCGTTGTAGGACTTCCAAGGACAAGAAATGGACATAATTCAATATTGGTGGTGGTTGACCGTTTTTCGAAGATGGCACACTTCGTGCCTTGCAAGAAAGCCATGGATGCAAGTCACATTGCAAATCTTTATTTTCAGGAGATTGTTAAGCTGCATGGAATCCCCTCTACTATTACTTCAGATAGAGATACAAAGTTTGTGAGTCACTTTTGGAGGACATTGTGGCATAAGCTTGGAACTAAGTTGCAATTCAGTAGTGCTCATCATCCTCAGACAGATGGCCAAACTGAAGTAGTTAATAGAACTTTGGGTAACTTACTAAGGTCTCTGGTGGGGAGTAACAAGGGCAGTTGGTGTGAAGTTCTCCCTCAAGCTGAGTTTGCTTATAATAGATCCAAGCATAGGAAAATCGAGATGAGTCCTTTTGAGGCTGTATATGGGCACAATCCTAATAGCCCCATGGATTTAATTCCACTACCAGTTGTTGACAGGTTCAGTGGAGATGCACAAGATATGGTACATCACATCAAGAAGCTTCACGAGACCGTACGGCGGAGATTGGAAGCAAGTAATTTAAAGTACAAAGACCATGCTGATCAACATAGGCGCCAAGTTGAATTCAAAGTGGGTGACTTGGTATGGATAAATTTGAGGAAAGAAAGGTTCCCAAGAGGAAAATATGGAAAACTACATGATCGAGGTGGAGGACCATACAAGGTACTGAAGAAGGCCGGATCAAATGCGTACGTGCTTGAACTGCCTGCTGATATTGGTGTCTCTCCTACTTTCAATGTGTCTGACTTGCAAGCCTATCATGGGGAGAATGATCTCATTGTGACTGACTCGAGGGTGAGTCCTTCTCAACCCGGAGAGTCTGATGCAGGGGCGTCTACTCTAAAACCAAAGAGAAAGACCCAAGCTCCACCTTACCTCAAAGACTTTGTGCCCAAGTAAAAGAGGAGCAGATCAGTTGGTTTTGCTGAGATTGCTGCTATTGATTTGCACAATTACCTTGCTGATTAAGTGTTGATCACATTGCTGAATAAGTGCAGTTAGCTTTTATTTCTTTTTTGATTGAATGTAATCTTTGCTTTAATTCTTTTTCTTCCTTAAACGTTCGTATTTGAAAGGCTATTTAAGCCTAACTTTGTAATGTTTTCAACATCTTATTTTTGAAGAATATAAAAAGAAAACGTAGCAACTTTGCTGCTAAAGTGAGTGTTGAGTTCTTTGATTTCTGGTGTGGTGTTGCTAGTGTGTTCAGACCTGTGTCCATTTTGATTTCCCATCAGCTAAGGATACCGGAAGAGTAACTTTGGTGTATGCATTGCAGCTGCTTTTGAATTTATTAGTTGCTATGACGTTTCCATGTTGGCATTATTACTCGAAACTTCTCTAGTTCATAGTTTCAGTTCACCTAGTTGCTATGTACTGCTCTTTTTCCTTCTTATTGGGTTCTTCAGGATCGTTATGAGACAAAAGCTTTTCAACTTGAGAAAGAAGAATTGTTGCTGCTGGTTTTTTTTGGCTGGTGTCCTTAGTACTTGGGCACCCCAAATGGACATGACACTCGAAATTTCACCTGGCTTTCAAATCTTATTTGAATGTGGCTACTACACAACACAACCCATGGTTATTAATTATTTGAAGTCATGTTCACAACTACCTTTCTAAACTTGATGCAGATTTGGGACTGTTATTGCTTTGCCCACCTAGCTTTTCAGTGTTATATGTTAGCTTTACACATTTGGGGTTATTGACACCACTGTAAGGCCCTGTTTGGCCCCGAGGTTTAGGTAGCTTAAGCTGCTTATTTATTAATTTAAGTCAGATTAGCTGTTTGGTAAAATAATAGGTTGTTGATTATAATTCAATCTCCCACTTCCCAATGTATAATTCACAAGCTGCTAAATTGATGCTTCTAGATTAAGAGATCCAGAAGTCGAGATCATTTGTTGACTTTACCTATATGATGGTAGCAATATTTGTGATGTTTTTGATGACATTCTCTCTACATTTTACTTAGTTATTTCCTTAACATTTGAGCTGCAAACGCAGGAAATGAGCTATCAAGAGCTAGAAATGAAATAAATGACGGCAAGGAAGAAATGAGGTGCATAAATGACAAAGAAATGGAGAACTGAAGTTTTCCCAATTCTACAAGGAGAAGGAATCCTAGTTGAAGTAGGAATCCCGAGTCAACTAGGAATGAGCAAGTGGAAATGATGACAGAAATGAGAAATGACAGAATCCCAGTTAGACAAGGAAACCCATTCTTACCAGGAAAAGGAAACCTAACATGACTAGGAGTCCCTGTTGAACAAGGAGAGCTCAGTGAGGTTCCAGAACATCTTGGAAATGAAGAGTCCTAAATAGATTAGGAAACTTCTTGGCATTAGGAGTCCTAATGATACTAGGATACCTGGGAAGGCTAGGAGATGTTGTGGCTTCAAAATGATTCAAGGTTGTACAAGAATGTTCTAGAAGACCAAAAACTTGGCGTCATACATAGATGGGCTTTGAAATGTCCAAGTGGAAAAATCTGACCCAAAGATTGAAGAATGTGACCTTCTAGAAATGTCCTTGACGTCTTGAAGGAGTCCTAGTTGCACATTATTTGGTTTTCCCGTGAAAAATAAAGGAGAATAGCAGAAGATTTCAGCATGACACAAAAAGGGAGAGTTTCTAGGAAAATATACTTCGTGTGGAATCAGGAAAAGAAAATAAAAGAGAATAATTATCAATTTAGGTTCCTGATTATATTCTGCATGCAAGTTGGCCAAAATATGGACTAAATACATGAGAATTTCGGCAATGACTTCTACTTCCTTTGGAATATTTCTATTGGTCAGATGATGCAGAACAAGTAGAGAAAGACTTTTACAACAAGCTATGCCGTCCTTTATATATACAAGGGAGTTGAGACGTGAAAATCATCATTCAAAAACTAGAATTAAATTCGTATACCTCTTTTTTTTTCTCTCTCTCTCTGTCTCTCAAAGTTTCGGCATTCTTCTTTTGTGCAAGCCTTGAAGCCATGAAGCAAGTTCCATCATCCTCCATCTATCCTTGCTGTGAGCCCCATCATCATCTACCACCTTTGAAGATCTTCTTGCGTTCTTGAAGCTCCTTTAAAAGTGTAACCATGACCATAAACTATTTGTTTTCGGTTTCTAGTTTGTATAAAAAAATTCGAATGTTTTGTTTATTCTATTGGAAATTTTGATGCTTTGATATGATTGGGTTTATGTTTTGATGTTTAGTTTCCAATAATCATGAAGCATGAAAATATTTTAGGTTTCTACAATACGTAAATAGCGATTTCTATATGTGATGATTTAAGTTCATTGATTTTGTGCGAATCACTACTAAAAAAACTGCATATAAGGACACATTTTTATCAAAGTGTCCTAATAAATTTATGAGGACATAGACTAAAAAAACTGTTACGTCCCGTACCCTATTTTACCCGGTTACTAGTCATTCGGACGGTAAACAACGTTTACTTTCACTTTTAATCTCGTTTCGATACTTTCGGGGGGACCTACAAGTTGACTTTCTGTTTCGTTCGTTAAATGAGAAAATCTTCTTAACAAAAGTTGTAGAGGAAGTTAAATCGAGTTTGTGGACATGCGGCACGCAAGAATCGGAATTCGTATGAACTAGTTACAGTCTATGGAATTTTATTTCTACGTTGAAGTTATCGGAAATTTGCAAAGGGCAAAACTGACTTTTTGCTAAGTCAAGTATAAAAGGGAAAAACCCTAAATTCTCTCTCATTTTTTCCCTTCTCTTTCTCCTCGGTGGCACGGCCTCTCTTCTATTCTCTCTCTCTTCCTTCCTCATCTCTCTGCTCTCTCCGAAATCACGACTACCCGGCCACTACCACACTACACCGCCACCACCATTTGAATCCTAACACAAACCCGACCAAGACCCAGTCGTTTCGCCGTCGATCAAGACGTTCCGGTCGCCGCACTTGACCTCCAAACCTGCGACGCCACTGTTCCACGACCCTCACC